>JAPZAG010000659.1:0-57704 GCA_027475135.1 Bactrocera correcta
AGTTAATATACCTTCTTTAATGATCAGAAGTTTGCATATAGCCATGATGGCATAACGGCAGTGCATGGAGAAGAATTCCGTAATCTTATATTTAGGTATAAAGTCGATTTTCTTGTATATACACATTTAGCTATCGATATCGAAATGCTTCAAATCATTAGTTTAACATATTTAAGTTAATAAACCTTCTTTAACGCACTGAAGTCTACATAAAGCTTTAACGGTATAACTGCAGTGCATTTAGAAGAATTCCGTAATCTTATACTAAGGTATAAAGTCGATTTTCTTGTATTTACATATTTAGCAATCGATATCGAAATGCTTCAAATCATTAGTTTAACATATTTAAGTTAACAAACCTTCTTTAACGAACTGAAGTTGACATAAAGCCATGGCGGATTAACGGCAGTGCATTTGGAAGAATTCCGTTATCCTATGTTTAGGTATAAAGTCAAGTTTCTTGTACTAGCATATTTAGCAATCGATGCCGATATGCTTCACATCATTAGTTTAACAGATTTAAGTTAATTAATCCTCTTTATCTTACTGAAGTCTACAAAAGACTTAACGGCATAACGGCAGTGCATTTGGAAGAGTTCCGTAATCTTATATTTGGTATAAAGTCGATTTTGTTCAACATACGCATTTAGCAATCGATATCGAAATGCTTCAAATAATTAGTTTTACATTTTCAAGTTATTTATAATAAACCTTCTTTAACGCAATGAAGTTTACATAAAGCCATGGCGGATTAACGGCAGTGCATTTGGAAGAATTCCGTTATCCTATGTTTAGGTATAAAGTCAAGTTTCTTGTACTAGCACATTTAGCAATCGATGCCGATATGCTTCACATCATTAGTTTAACAGATTTAAGTTAATTAATCCTCTTTTTCATACTGAAGTCTACAAAAAGCTTAGCGGCATAACGGCAGTGCATGTAGAAGACTTCCGTTATCTTTTATTTAGTTATAAAGTGGATATTGTTGTACATACACATATATCAATCTATATCGAAATGCTTCAAATCATTAGTTTTACATTTTCAAGTTATTTATAATAAACCTTCTTTAACGCACTGAAGTTTACATAAAGCCTTAACGGTATAACTGCAGTCCATTTAAAAGAATTCCGTAATCTAATATTTAGGTACAAAGTCGATTTTATTGTATTTACACATTTAGCAATCGATATCGAAATGCTTCAAATCATAAGTTTAACATATTTAAGTTAATTATTCCCCTCTATCTTACTGAAGTCTACATAAAGCCTTAAGGGCATAACGGCAGTGCGTTTAGAAGAATTCCGTTATCTTATATTTAGGCATAAACTCGATTTTCTTGTATATACACATTTAGCAAGCGATACCGAAATGTTTCAAAACATTAGTTTAACATATTTAAGTAAATAAAGCTTCTTTAACGCACTGAAGTTAACATAAAGCCATGGCGGCACAACGGCAGTGCATGTAGAAGAATTCCGTAATCTTATATTCAGGTATAAAGTCGATTTTCTTGTATATACACATTTAGCTATTGATATCGAAATGCTTCAAATCATTAGTTTAACATATTAAGTTAATAAACATTTTTTAGCTTAATGAGGTCTACATAAAGCCTTAACGGTATAACGGCAGTGCATTTAGAAGAAATCCGTAATGTTATAATTTTATATTTAGGTATAAAGTCGATTTTGTTGTATTTACACATTATGAGTCGATATCGAAATGCATCAAGCCATTAGTTTAACATATTTAAAATAATTAACCTTCTTTAACGTATTGTAGTTGATACAAACCATGGCGGCATAACGACAGTACATTTGAAAGAATTCCGTAATCTTATATTAAGGTAAAAAGTCGATTTTCTTGTATTTACATATTTAGCGATGATATCGAAATGCTCCAAATCGCTAGTTTAACATATTTTAGTTAATTAACCATCCTTAACGTATTGAAGGTGAAATAAAGCCATGGTGGCGTAACGACGGTAATTTGGAAGAATTCCGTAATCTTATATTTAGGTATAAAGTCGATTTTTTTGTATATACACATTTAGTAATCGATATCGAAATGCTTCAAATCATTAGTTTAACATATTTAGGTTAATTATCCTTCTTTTTCTTACTGAAGTTTACATAACGCCATAACGGTATAACGGCAGTGCATTTGGAAGAATCCCGTAATCTTATATTTAGGAATAAAGTCGATTTTTTTGTATATAAACATTTAGCAATCGATATCGAGATGGTTCAACTCATTAGTTTAACATTTTTAAGTTAAAATACCTTCTTTAATGATCAGAAGTTTGCATATAGCCATGATGGCATAACGGCAGTGCATGTAGAAGAATTCCGTTATCTTATATTTAGGTATAAAGTCGATTTTCTTGTAAATACATATTTAGCTATCGATATCGAGATGCTTCAAATCATTAGTTTAACATATTTAAGTTAATAAACCTTCTTTAACGCACTGAAGTCTACATAAAGCTTTAGCGGTATAACTGCAGTGCATTTAGAAGAATTCCGTAACCTTATATTAAGGTAAAAAGTCGATTTTCTTGTATTTACATATTTAGCAATCGATATGGAAATGCTCCAAATCATTAGTTTAACATATTTAAAATAATTAACCTTCTTTAACGTATTGAAGGTGAAATAAAGCCATGGCGGCGTAACGAGAGTAATTTGGAAGAATTCCGTAATCTTATATGTAGGAATAAAGTCGATTTTTTTGTACATACACATTGAGCAATCGATATCGAAATGCTTTAAATCATTAGTTAAATATATTTAAGTTACTTAACTTTCTTTTTCTTACTGAAGTCTTCAAAAGCCTTAACGGCATAAGGGCAGTGCATTTAAAAGAATTACGTAATCTTATATTTAGGTATGAATTCGATTTTCTTGTACATACTCATTTAGCAATCGATATCGAAATGCTTCAAATCATTAGTTTAACATATTTAAGTTAATAAACCTTCTTTAGCGCACTAAAGTCTACATAAGGCCCTAATGGCATAACGGCAGTGCATTTAGAAGAATTCCATAATGTTATAATTTTATATTTAGGTATAAATTCGACTTTCTTGTATATACTCATTTAGCAAGCGATATCAAAATGCTTCAATTATTAATTTAACTTATTTAAGTTAATTAACCTTCTTTAACGAATTGAAGTTGACATAAAGCCATGGCGGCATAACGACAGTACATTAGGAAGAATTCCATAATCTTATATTTAGGTATAAAGTCCATTTTCTTGTATATACATATTTAGCTATCGATATCGAAATGCTTGAAATCATTAGTTTAACATATTAAGTTAATAAACATTTTTTAGCTTACTGAAGTCTACATAAAGCATTAACGGTATAACGACAGTGCATTTAGAAGAATTCCGTAACGTTATAATTTTATATTTATGTGTAAAGTCGATTTTCTTGTATTTGCACATTTAGCAATCGATATCGAAATGCTTCAAATAACTGGTTTAACATATTTAAGTTAATAAACTTGATACAAAGCCATGGCGGCATAACGACAGTACATTTGGAAGAATTCCGTAATTTTATATTTAGGTATAAAGTCGATTTTCTTGTATATACATATTTAGCAATCGATATCGAAATGCTTCAAATCATTAGTTTAACATATTTAAGTTAATAAACCTTCTTTAACGCACTGAAGTCTACATAAAGACTTAACGGTATAACAGCACTGCATTTAGAAGAATTCCGTTATCTTATATTTAGGTATAAATTCGACTTTCTTGTATATATTCATTTAGCAAACGATATGAAAATGCTTCAAACCATTAGTTTAACATATTTAAAATAATTAACCTTCTTTAACGTATTGAAGTTGATACAAAGCCATGGCGGCATAAAGACAGTATATTTGGAAGAATTCCGTAATCTAATATTTAGGTATAAAGTCGATTTTCTTGTATATACACATTAAGCAATCGATATCGAAATGCTTCTAATCATTAGTTTAACATATTTAAGTTAATAAACCTTCTTTAACGCACTGGAGTATACATAAAGTGTTAACGGCATAACGGCAGTGCATTTAGAAAAATTCGATTTTCTTGTAAATACATATTTGGCAAGCGATATCAAAATGCTTGAAATCGTTAGTTTAACATATATAAGTTTATTAACTTTCTTTAACGTATTGAAGTTGTTATAAAGCCATAACGGCAGTGCATTTGGAAGAATTCCGTAATCTTATATTTAGGTGTAAAGTCGATTTTCTTTTATATACACATTTAGATATCGATATCGAAATGCTTCAAATCATTAGTTTAAATAATAAGTTAATAAACATTTTTTAGCTTACTGAAGTCTACATAAAGCCTTAACGGCATAACGGCAGTGCATTTAGAAGAATACCGTAATGTTATAATTTTATATTTAGGTATAAATTCGATTTTCTTGTACATACACATTTAGCAATCGATATCGAAATGCTTCAAATCATTAGTTTAACATATTTAAGTTAATTAACCTTCTTTAACGTATTGAAGTAGATAAAGGGCCATGGCGGCATAACGACAGTACATTTGGAAAAATTCCGTGGTCTTATATTTAGGTATAAAGTCGATTTTCTTGTATATATGCATTAAGCTTTCGATATCGAAATGCTTCAAATAACTGGCTTAACATATTTAAGTTAATAAACCTTCTTTAACGAACTGAAGTTAATATAAAGCCATTACGGCAGTGCATTTAGAAGAATTACGTAAACTTATATTTAGGTATGAATTCGATTTTCTTGTATATACTCATTTAGCAATCGATATCGAAATGCTTCAAATCATTAGTTTAACATATTTAAGTTTATAAAGCTTCTTTAACGCCTGATGTTTACATAAAGCCATGGCGCCATCACGGCAGTGCATGTAGAAGAATTCTATAATCTTATATTTAGGTATGTAGTCGCTTTTCTTGGATTTACACATTTATCAATCGATATCGAAAATCTTCAAATAACTGGTTTAGCATATTTAGGTTAATTAACCTTCTTTACCTTACTGAAGTTTAAATAAAGCCATAACGGCATAACGGCAGTATATTTGAGTGAATTCCGTAATCTTATATTTAGGAATAAAGTCGATTCTTTGTATCTACACATTTAGCAATCGATATCGAGATGGTTCAACTCATTAGTTTAACATATTTAAGTTAATATACCTTCTTTAGTGATCAGAAGTTTGCATATAGCCATGATGGCATGTCGGCAGTGCATGTAGAAAAATTCCGTTATCTTATATTTAGGTATAAAGTCGATTTTCTTGTATATACACATTTAGCTATCGATATCGAAATGCTTCAAATCATTAGTTTAACATATTTAAGTTAATAAACCTTCTTTAAAGCACTGAAGTCTACATAAAGCTTTAACGGTATAACTCCAGTGCATTTAGAAGAATTCCGTAATCTTATATCAAGGTATAAAGTCGATTTTCTTGTATTTACATATTTAGCAATCGATATCGAAATGCTTCAAATCATTAGTTTAACATATTTAAGTTAAATTAACTTCTTTAACCTACCGAAGGTGACATGAAGCCATGGCGGCATAACGGCAGAGCAGTTAGAAGAATTCCATAATCTTATATTTAGGTATAAAGTCGATTTTCTTGTATATACTCATTTAGCAATTGATATCGAAATGCTTCAAAATATTAGTTTAACATATTTAAGTTAATTAACCCTCTTTTTCATACTGAAGTCTACAAAAGCCTTAACGGCATAACGGCAGTGCATGTAGAAGAATTCCGTTATCTTTTATTTAGGTATAAAGTCGATATTGTTGCACATACACATATAGCAATCTATATCGAAATGCTTCAAATCATTAGTTTTACGTTTTCAAGTTATTTATAATAAACATTCTTTAACGCACTGAAATTTACATAAAGCCTTAACGGTATAACTGCAGTGCATTTAAAAGAATTCCGTAATCTAATATTTAGGTACAAAGTCGATTTTCTTGTATTTACACATTTAGCAATCGATATCGAAATGCTTCAAATCATAATTTTAACATATTTAAGTTAATTATTCCCCTCTATCTTACTGAAGTCTACATAAAGCCGTAAGGGCATAACGGCAGAGCGTTTAGAAGAATTCCGTTATCTTATATTTAGGCATAAACTCGATTTTCTTATATATACACATTTAGCAAGCGACATCGAAATGTTTCAAATCATTAGTTTAACATGTTTAAGTTAATAAGGCTTCTTTAACGCACTGAAGTTAACATAAAGCCATGGCGGCATAACTACAGTGCATGTAGAAGAATTCCGTAATCTTATATTCAGGTATAAAGTCGATTTTCTTGTATATACACATTTAGCTATCGATATCGAAATGCTTCAAATCATTTGTTTAACATATTAAGTTAGTAAACATTTTTTAGCATAATGAGGTCTACATAAAGCCTTAACGGTATAACGGCAGTGCATTTAGAAGAATTCCGTAATGTTATATTTTATATTTAGGTATAAAGTCAATTTTGTTGTATTTACACATTTAGCAGTCGATATCGAAATGCTTCAAACCATTAGTTTAACATATTTAAATTAATTAACCTTCTTTAACGTATTGAAGTTGACACAAACCACGGCGGCATAACGACAGTACATTTGGAAGAATTCCGTAATCTTATATTTAGGTATATGTAAAGTCGTTTTTCTTGTATTACATATTTAGCAATCGATATCGAAATGCTTCAAATCATTAGTTTTACATTTTCAAGTTATTTATAATAAACCTTCTTTAACACACTGAAGTCTACATAAAGCCTTAACAGTATAACTGCAGTGCATTTAGAAGAATTCCGTAATCTTATATTAAGGTAAAAAGTCGATTTTCTTGTATTTACATATTTAGCAATCGATATCGAAATGCTCCAAGTCATTAGTTTAACATATTTTAGTTAACTAACCATCTTTAACGTATTGAAGGTGATATAAAGCCATGGCGGCATAACGACAGTAATTTGGAAGAATTCCGTAATCTTATATTTAGGTATAAAATCGATTTTCTTGTATATATGCATTTAGCAATCGATATCGAAATGCTTCAAATCATTAGTTTAACATATTTAAGTTAATTAACCCTCTTTATATTACTGAAGTCTACATAAAGCCTTATCGGTATAACGGCAATGCATTTAGAAGAATTACGTAATGTTATATTTATGGATAAAGTCGATTTTCTTGTATATACACATTTAGCAATCGATATCGAAATGCTTCAAATCATTAGTTTCACATAAAACCATTACGGTAGAACGACAGTGCATTTAGAAGAATTCCGTTATCTTATATTTAGGTATAAAATCGATTTTCTTGCATATACACATTTAGCAATCTATATCGAAATGCTTCAAATCATTAGTTTAACATATTTAGGTAAATTAACCTTCTTAATCTTACTAAAGCCGTTACGGCAGAACGGCAGTGCATTTAGAATTCCGTTATCTTATATTTAGGTATAAATTCGCTTTTTTTGTATATACACATTTAGCAATCGATATCGAAATGCTTCAAATAACTGGTTTAACATATGTATTTAAGTTATTTAGCCTACTTTGTCTTACTGGCGTTTACATAAGGCCTTATCGGCATGACGGCAGTGCATTTAGAAGAATTCCGTATCCTTATATTTAGGTATAAAGTCGATTTTTTTGTATACACACATTTAGCAATTAATATCGAAAAGCTTCAAATCATTAGTTTAACATATTTAAGTTAATAAAACTTTTTTAACGTACTGAAGTTTACATAAAGCCAAGGTGGCATAACGGCAGTGCATTTAGAAGAATTCTGTTATCTTATGTTTAGGTATAAAGTCGATTTTCTTGTATATACACATTTAGCAATCCATATCGAAATGCTTCAAATCAGTAGTTTAGCATATTTAAGTTAATTAACCTTCTTTATCTCACTGAAGTCTACCAAAACCTTAACGGCATAACGGCAGTGCGTTTAGAAGAATTACGTTATCTTATATTTGGGTATAAAGTCGATTTTCTTTTATTAACGCATTTAGCAATCGATATCGAAATGCTTCAAATCATTATTTTAACATATTTAAGTTAATTCACCCTTTTATCTTACTGAAATCTACATAAAGCCTTAACGGCATAACGGCAGTGCATTTAGAAGAATTACCTAATCTTTTATTTAGGTATAAATTCGATTTTCTTGTATATACACATTTAGCAATCGAAATCGAAACGCTTCAATTTATTAGTTTAACATATTTAAGTTAATTCACGATTTTATCTTCCTGAAGTCTACATAAAGCCTTATCGGCATAACGGCAGTGCATTTAGAAGAACTACGTAATCTTATATTTAGGTATAAAGTCGATTTTCTTGTATTTACTCATTTAACAATCGATATCGAAGTGCTACAAATCATTAGTTTACCATATTTAAGTAAATTAACCTTCTTTAACGTATTGAAGTTGACATAAAGCCATGGCGGCATAACGACAGTACATTTGGAAGAATTCCGTAGTCTTATATTTAGGTATAAAGTCGATTTTCTTGTATATATGCATTAAGCAATCGATATCGAAATGCTTCAAATCATTAGTTTAACATATCTAAGTTAATTAGCGTACTTTATCGTACTGAAGTTTACATAAAGCCTTAACGGTATGATGCCAGTGAATTTAGAAGAATTTCTTAACCTTACATTTAGGCATAAAGTCGATTTTCTTGTATACACTCATTTAGCAATCGATATCGAAATGGTTCAAATCATTAGTTCAATATATTTAAGTTAATTAACCTTCTTTACCTTACTGAAGTTTACATAAAGCCTTTACGGTACAAAGGCAGTGCATTTGGAAGAATTCCGTAATTTTATATTTAGGTATAAAGTCGAATTTGTTAAATATACACATTTAACAATCGATATCGAAATGCTTCAAGTCATTAGTTTAGCATATTTAAGTTAATTAACCTTCTTTATCTTACTGAAGTCTACATAAAGCCTTAGCGGTATAACGGCAGTGCATTTAGAAGAATTACTTAATGTTATATTTGGGTATAAAGTCGATTTTCTTATATATACACATTTAGCAATCAATATCAAAGTGCTTCAAATCATTAGTTTAACATATTAAAGTTAATAAACCCTCTTTAACGAACTGAAGTTGGCATAAAGCCATGGCGGCATGACGGCAGTGCATGTAGAAGCATTCCGTAATCTTATGTTGAGGTATAAAGTCGATTTTCTTGTATATACACATTTAGCAATCGATATCGAAATGCTTCAAATCATTAATTTCACATATTTAAGTTAATAAAACCTCTTTAACGAACTGAAGTTAGCATAAAGCCATGGCGGCATAAAGGCAGTGCATGTAGAAGAATTCCGTAATCTTATATTTAGGTTAAAGTCTATTTTCATGTATTTACACATTTGGGAATCGATATCGAGATGCTTCAAATAATTACTTTAACATATTTAACTTGAACAACCTTTTTTAACGTACTGAAGTTTATATAAAGCCATAACGGCAGTGTATTTCGATGAATTCCGTAATCTTATATTTATGTATAAAGTCGATTTTCTTGTATTTACATATTTAGCAATCGATAACGAAATGCTTCAAATCATTAGTTTAACATATTTTAGTTAAGTAACCATCTTTAACGTATTGAAGGTGATGTAAAGCCATGGCGGCATAACGACAGTAATTTGGAAGAATTCCGTAATCTTATATTTAGGTATAAAATCGATTTTCTTGTATATATGCATTTAGCAATCGATACCGAAATGCTTCAAATCATTAGTTTCACATATTTAAGTTAATAAAACCTCTTTAACGAACTGAAGTTGGCATAAAGCCATGGCGGCCTAACGGCAGTGCATGTAGAAGAATTCCGTAATCTTATATTTAGGTATATGTAAAGTCGATTTTCTTGTATATACACATTTGGGAATCGATATCGAGATGCTTCAAATAATTACTTTAACATATTTAAGTTAAACAACCTTTTTTAACGTACTAAAGTTTATATAAAGCCATAATGGCAGTGTATTTCGATGAATTCCGTAATCTTATATTTATGTATGAAGTCGATTTTCTTGTATTTACATATTTAGCAATCGATATCGAAATGCTTCAAATCATTAGTTTAACATATTTAAGTTAATTAACCATCTTTAACGTATTGAAGGTGATATAAACCCATGGCGGCATAACGACAGTACATTTGGAAGAATTCCGTAGTCTTATATTTAGGTATAAAGTCGATTTTCTTGTATATATGCATTAAGCTTTCGACATCGAAATGCTTCAAATCATTAGTTTAACATATTTAAGTTAATAAATCTTCTTTAACTCACTGAAGTCTACATAAAGCCTTAACGGCATAACGGCAGTGCATTTAGAAGTATTATGTTATATTTTATTTAGGTATAAATTCGATTTTCTTTTATATACACATTTAGATATCGATATCGAAATGCTTCAAATCATTAGTTTAACATATTAAGTTAATAAACATTTTTTAGCTTACTGAAGTCTACATAAAGCCTTAACGGCATAACGGCAGTGCATTTAGAAGAATACCGTAATGTTATAATTTTATATTTAGGTATAAATTCGATTCTCTTGTACATACACATTTAGCAATCGATATCGAAATGCTTCAAATCATTAGTTTAACATATTTAAGTTAATTAACCTTCTTTAACGTATTGAAGTTGATAAAGGGCCTTGGCGGCATAACGACAGTACATTTGGAAGAATTCCGTAGTCTTAAATTTAGGTATAAAGTCGATTTTCTTGTATATATGCATTAAGCTTTCGATATCGAAATGCTTCAAATAACTGGCTTAACATATTTAAGTTAACAAACCTTCTTTAGCGAACTGAAGTTAATATAAAGCCATTACGGCAGTGCATTTTGAAGAATTACGTAATCTTATATTTAGGTATGAATTCGATTTTCTTGTATATACTCATTTAGCAATCGATATCGAAATGCTTCAAATCATTAGTTTAACATATTTAAGTTTATAAAGCTTCCTTAACGCCTGAAGTTAACATAAAGCCATGGCGCCATCACGGCAGTGCATGTAGAAGAATTCTATAATCTTATATTTAGGTATGTAGTCGCTTTTCTTGGATTTACACATTTAGCAATCGATATCGAAAATCTTCAAATAACTGGTTTAGCATATTTAGGTTAATTAACCTTCTTTATCTTACTGAAGTTTAAATAAAGCCATAACGGCATAACGGCAGTATATTTGAGTGAATTCCGTAATCTCATATTTAGGAATAAAGTCGATCCTTTGTATATACACACTGAGCAATCGATATCGATATGGTTCAACTCATTAGTTTAACATATTTAAGTTAATATACCTTCTTTCGTGATCAGAAGTTTGCATATAGCCATGATGGCATGACGGCAGTGCATGTAGAAAAATTTCGTTATCTTATATTTAGGTATAAAGTCGATTTTCTTGTATATACACATTTAGCTATCGATATCGAAATGCTTCAAATCATTAGTTTAACATATTTAAGTTAATAAACCTTCTTTAACGCACTGAAGTCTACATAAAGCTTTAACGGTATAACTGCAGTGCATTTAGAAGAATTCCGTAATCTTATATCAAGGTATAAAGTCGATTTTCTTGTATTTACATATTTAGCAATCGATATCGAAATGCTTCAAATCATTAGTTTAACATATTTAAGTTAACAAACCTTCTTTAACGAACTGAAGTTGACATAAAGCCATGGCGGATTAACGGCAGTGCATTTGGAAGAATTCCGTTATCCTATGTTTAGGTATAAAGTCAAGTTTCTTGTACTAGCACATTTAGCAATCGATATCGAAATGCTTCAAATCATTAGTTTAACATATTTAAGTTAAATTAACTTCTTTAACCTACCGAAGGTGACATGAAGCCATGGCGGCATAACGGCAGTGCAGTTAGAAGAATTCCATAATCTTATATTTAGGTATAAAGTCGATTTTCTTGTATATACTCATTTAGCAATTGATATCGAAATGCTTCAAAATATTAGTTTAACATATTTAAGTTAATTAACCCTCTTTTTCATACTGAAGTCTACAAAAGCCTTAACGGCATAACGGCAGTGCATGTAGAAGAATTCCGTTATCCTTTATTTAGGTATAAAGTCGATATTGTTGTACATACACATATAGCAATCTATATCGAAATGCTTCAAATCATTAGTTTTACGTTTTCAAGTTATTTATAATAAACCTTCTTTAACGCACTGAAGTTTGCATAAAGCCTTAACGGTATAACTGCAGTGCATTTAAAAGAATTCCGTAATCTAATATTTAGGTACAAAGTCGATTTTATTGTATTTACACATTTAGCAATCGATATCGAAATGCTTCAAATCATAAGTTTAACATATTTAAGTTAATTATTCCTCTCTATCTTACTGAAGTCTACATAAAGCCTTAAGGGCATAACGGCAGTGCGTTTAGAAGAATTCCGTTATCTTATATTTAGGCATAAACTCGATTTTCTTATATATACACATTTAGCAAGCGATATCGAAATGTTTCAAATCATTAGTTTAACATGTTTAAGTTAATAAAGCTTCTTTAACGCACTGAAGTTAACATAAAGCCATGGCGGCATAACTGCAGTGCATGTAGAAGAATTCCGTAATCTTATATTCAGGTATAAAGTCGATTTTCTTGTATATACACATTTAGCAATCGATATCGAAATGGTTCAAATCATTAGTTCAATATATTTAAGTTAATTAACCTTCTTTACCTTACTGAAGTTTACATAAAGCCTTAACGGTACAAAGGCAGTGCATTTGGAAGAATTCCGTAATTTTATATTTAAGTATAAAGTCAAATTTGTTAAATATACACATTTAACAATCGATATCGAAATGCTTCAAATCATTAGTTTAACATATTTAAGATAATTAACCTTTTTATCTTACTGAAGTCTACATAAAGCCTTAACGGTATAACGGCAGTGCATTTAGAAGAATTTCTTAATGTTATATTTGGGTATAAAGTCGATTTTCTTATATATACACATTTAGCAATCAATATCAAAATGCTTCAAATCATTAGTTTAACATATCAAAGTTAATAAACCCTCTTTAACGAACTGAAGTTGGCATAAAGCCATGGCGGCATGACGGCAGTGCATGTATAAGCATTCCGTAATCTTATGTTGAGGTATAAAGTCGATTTTCTTGTATATACACATTTAGCAATCGATATCGAAATGCTTCAAATCATTAATTTCGCATATTTAAGTTAATAAAACCTCTTTAACGAACTAAAGTTAGCATAAAGCCATGGCGGCATAAAGGCAGTGCATGTAGAAGAATTCCGTAATCTTATATTTAGGTTAAAGTCTATTTTCATGTATTTACACATTTGGGAATCGATATCGAGATGCTTCAAATAATTACTTTAACATATCTAAGTTGAACAACCTTTTTTAACGTACTGAAGTTTATATAAAGCCATAACGGCAGTGTATTTCGATGAATTCCGTAATCTTATATTTATGTATTAAGTCGATTTTCTTGTATTTACATATTTAGCAATCGATATCGAAATGCTTCAAATCATTAGTTTAACATATTTTAGTTAAGTAACCATCTTTAACGTATTGAAGGTGATATAAAGCCATGGCGGCATAACGACAGTAATTTGGAAGAATTCCGTAATCTTATATTTAGGTATAAAATCGATTTTCTTGTATATATGCATTTAGCAATCGATATCGAAATGCTTCAAATCATTAGTTTCACATATTTAAGTTAATAAATCCTCTTTAACGAACTGAAGTTGGCATAAAGCCATGGCGGCCTAACGGCAGTGCATGTAGAAGAATTCCGTAATCTTATATTTAGGTTAAAGTCTATTTTCATGTATTTACACATTTGGGAATCGATATCGAGATGCTTCAAATAATTTCTTCAACATATTTAAGTTAAACAACCTTTTTTAACGTACTGAAGTTTATATAAAGCCATAACGGCAGTGTATTTCGATGAATTCCGTAATCTTATATTTATGTATGAAGTCGATTTTCTTGTATTTACATATTTAGCAATCGATATCGAAATGCTTCAAATCATTAGTTTAACATATTTAAGTTAATTAACCATCTTTAACATATTGAAGGTGATATAAAGCCATGGCGGCATAACGACAGTAATTTGGAAGAATTCCGTAATCTTATATTTAGGTATAAAATCGATTTTCTTGTATATACACATTCAGAAATCGATACCGAAATGCTTCAAATCATTAGTTTAACATATCTAAGTCACCCTTTTATCTTACTGAAGTCTACATAAAGCCTTAACGGCATAACGGCAGTGCATTAAGAAGAATTACCTAATCTTATATTTAGATATAAATTCGATTTTCTTGTATTTACACATTTAGCAATCGAAATCGAAATGCTTCAAATTATTAGTTTAACATATCTAAGTCACCCTTTCATCTTACTGAAGTCTACATAAAGCCTTAACGGCATAACGGCAGTGCATTTAGAAGAACTACGTAATCTTATATTTAGGTATAAAGTCGATTTTCTTGTATATATGCATTTAGCAATCCATATCGAAATGCTTCAACTTATTAGTTTAACATATTTAAGTTAATAAACCTTCTTCAACGAACTGAAGTTGGCACAAAGCCATGGCGGCATAACGGCAGTGCATGTAGAAGAATTCCGTTATCTTATATTTAGGTACAAAGTCGATTTTGTTGTATATCCACATTTAGCAATCGATATCGAAATGCTTCAAATCATTAGGTTAACATATTTAAGTTAATAAACCATCTTTAACGTATTGAAGGTGATATAAAGCCATAGCGGCATAACGACAGTACATTTGGAAGAATTCCGTTAACCTATGTTTAGGTATAAAGTCAGGTTTCTTGTGTTAGCACATGTAGCAATCGATATCGAAATGCTTCAAATCATTAGTTTTACATTTTCAAGTTTTTTATAATAAACCTTCTTTAACGCACTGAAGTCTACATAAAGCCTTAGCGGTATACCTGCAGTGCATTTAGAAGAATTCCGTAATCTTATATTTAGGTATAAAGTCGATTTTCTTGTATATATACATTTAGAAATCGAAATCGAAATGCTTCAAATCATTAGTTTAACATATTTATGTTAACAAACCTACTTTAACGAACTGAAATTGACATAAAGCCATGGCGGAATAGCGGCATTGCATTTGGAAGAATTCCGTAATCTTATATTTAGGTATAAAGTCGATTTTCTTGTATATACACATTTAGCACTGAAGTTAACACTAAGCCATGGCGGCATAACGGCAGTGCATGTAGAAAAATTCCGTAATCTTATATTTAGGTATAAAGTCGATTTTCTTGTATATACACATTTAGCAATCGATATCGAGATGCTTCAATTCATTAGTTTAAAATACTTAAGTTAATAAACCTTCTTCAACGCACTGAAGTTGTCATAAAGCCATGGCGGCATAACGGCAGTGCATGTAGAAGAATTCCGTAATCTTACATTTAGGTATAAAGTCGATTTTCTTGTGTTTACATATTTAGCAATCGATATCGAAATGCTTCAATTCAATAGTTTAACATATTTAACATAACGCACTGAAGCTGTCATAAAGCCATGGCGGCATAACGGCAGTGCATGTAGAAGAATTCCGTAATCTTATATTTAGGTATAAAGTCGATTTTCTTGTATATACACATTTAGCAATCGATATCGAAATGCTTCAAATCATTAGTTTAACATATTTAAGTTAACAAACCTACTTTAACGAACTGAAGTTGACATAAAGCCATGGCGGAATAGCGGCAGTGCATTTGGAAGAATTCCGTTATCCTATGTTTAGGTATAAAATCAGGTTTCTTGTACTAGCACATTTAGCAATCGATATCGAAATGCTTCAAATCATTAGTTTAACATATTTAAGTTAAATTACCTTTTTTAACCTACCGAAGGTGAGATAAATCCATGGCGGCATAACGGCAGTGCATGTAGAAGAATTCCGTAATCTTATATCTAGGTATAAAATCGGTTTTCTTGTTTATACACATTTATCAATCGATATCGAAATGCTTCAAATCATTAGTTTAACATATTTAAGCTAATCAACCCTCTTTATCTTACTGAAGTCTACATAAATCCTTAACGGCATAACGGCAGTGAATTTAGAAGAATTACGTAACCTTATAATTAGGTATAAAGTCGATTTTCTTGTATATACTCATTTAGCAATCGATATCGAAATACTTCAAATCATTATTTTAACATATTTAAGTTAATAAAGCTTCTTTAACGCACTGAAGTTAACATAAAGCCACGGCGGCATAACGGTAGTGCATGTAGAAGAATTCCGTAATCTTATGTTTAGGTATAAATTCGATTTTGTTATATATACACATTTAGCAATCGATATCGAGATGCTTCAACTCATTAGTTTAACATATTTAAGTTAATAAACCTTCTTCAACGATCTGAACTTGGCTTAAAGCCATGGCGGCATATCGGCAGTGCATTTAGAAGAAATCGGTTATCTTATATTTAGGTATAAATTTGATTTTCTTATATATACACATTTAGCAAGCGATATCGAAATGTTTTAAATCATTAGTTTAACATATTTAAGTTAGTTAACCTTCTTTAACTTATTGAAGTTGATATAAAGCCATGGCGGCATAACAGCAGTGCATTTAGAAGAAATTCGTAATCTTATATTTAGGTATAAATTCGATTTTCTTGTATATACACATTTAGCAAGCGATATCGAAATGTTTCAAATCATTAGTTTAACATATTTAAGTTAGTTAACCTTCTTTAACATATTGAAGTTGATATAAAGCCATGGCGGCATAACGGCAGTGCATGTAGAAGAATTCCGTAATCTTATATTTAGGTACAAAGTCGATTTTGTTGTATATACATTTAGCAATCGATATCGAAATGCTTCAAATCATTATTTTAACATATTTAAGTTAATAAGGCTTCTTGAACGCACTGAAGTTAACATAAAGCCCTGGCGGTATAACGGCAGTGTATGAAGAAGAATTCCGTAATCTTATGTTTAGGTATAAATTCGATTTTGTTGTATATACACATTAAGCTATCGATATCGAAATGCTTCAAATCATTAGTTTAACATATTAAGTGAATAAACATTTTTAGCTTAATGAGGTCTGCATAAAGCCTTAACGGTATAACGGTAGTGCATTTAGAAGAAATCCGTAATGTTATAATTTTATATTTAGGTATAAAGTCGATTTTGTTGTATTTACGCATTTAGCAGTCGATATCGAAATGCTTCAAACCATTAGTTTAACACATTTAAAATAATTAACCTTCTTTAACGTATTGTAGTTGATACAAACCATGGCGGCATAACGACAGTACATTTGGAAGAATTCCGTAATCTTATATTTAGGTATATGTAAAGTCGATTTTCTTGTATATACACATTTAGCAATCGATATCGAAATGCTTCAAATCATTAGTTTTACATTTTCAAGTTATTTATAATAAACCTTCTTTAACACACTGAAGTCTACATAAAGCCTTAACGGTATAACTGCAGTGCATTTAGAAGAATTCCGTAATCTTATATTAAGGTATAAAGTCGATTCTCTTGTAGTTACGTATTTAGCAATCGATATCGAAATGCTTCAAATCATTAGTTTAACATATTTATGTTAATTAACTATCTTTAACGTATTGAAGGTGAAATAAAGCCATGGCGGCAAAACGACAGTAATTTGGAAGAATTCCGTAATCTTATATTTAGGTATAAAGTCGATTTTCTTGTATATATGCATTTAGAAATCGATATCGAAATGCTTTAAGTTAACAAACCTACTTTAAAGAACTGAAGTTGACATAAAGCCATGGTGGATTAACGGCAGTGCATTTGGAAGAATTCCGTTATCCTATGTTTAGGTATAAAGTCAAATTTCTTGTACTAGCACATTTAGCAATCTATATCGAAATGCTTCAAATCATTAGTTTAACATATTTAAGGTTATTAACCTTCTTTATCTTACTGAAGTTTACCTAAAGCCATAGCGGTATAACGGCAGTGCATTTAGAAGAATTCCGTAATCTTATATTTAGGTAAAAAGTCGATTTTGTTGTATATATTCATTTAGCAATCGATATCGAGATGCTTCAACTCATTAGTTTAACATATCTAACTTAATAAACCTTCTTTAACGATCTGAAGTTGGCATATAGCCGTGGCGGCATAGCGGCAGTGCATGTAGAAGAAATCCGTAATGTTATAATTTAATATTTAGGTATAAAGTCGATTTTCTTGTATTTAAACATTTAGCAATCGATATCGAAATGCTTCAAACCACTAGTTTAACATATTTAAAATAATTAACCTTCTTTAACGTATTGAAGGTGATAAAAAGCCGTGGCGGCATAACGACAGTACATGTGGAAGAATTCCGTAATCTTATATTAATGTATAAATTCGATTTTCTTGTATGTATACATTTCGCAATCGATATCGAAATGCTTCAGATAACTGGTTTAACATATTTGAATTAATTAACCTTCTTTATCTTACTGAAGTTTACATAAAGCCATAACGGCATAACGGCAGTATATTTATATGAATTCCGTTATCTTATATTTAGGTATAAAGTCGATTTTTTTGTACATACACATTTAGCAATCGATATCGAAATGCTTCAAATCATTAGTTTAACACATTTTAGTTAATTTACCCTCTTTTTCATACTGAAGTCTACAAAAGCCTTAACGGCATAACGTCAGTGCATTAAGAAGAATTACGTAATCTTATATTTAGGTATAAAGTCGATTTTCTTGTATATACTCATGTAGCAATCGATTTCGAAATGCTTCAAATCATTATTCTAACATATTTAAGTTAATAAGGCTTCTTGAACGCACTGAAGTTAACATAAAGCCATGGCGGTATAACGGCAGTGTATGTAGAAGAATTCCGTAATCTTATGTTTAGGTATAAATTCGATTTTGTTGTATATACACATTTAGCTATCGATATCGAAATGCTTCAAATCATTAGTTTAACATATTAAGTTAATAAACATTTTTTAGCTTAATGAGGTCTACATAAAGCCTTAACGGTATAACGGCAGTGCATTTAGAAGAAATCCGTAATGTTATAATTTTATATTTGGGTATAGAGTCGATTTTGTTGTATTACACATTTAGCAGTCGATATCGAAATGCTTCAAACCATTAGTTTAACATATTTAAAATAATTAACCTTCTTTAACGTGTTGTAGTTGATACAAATCATGGCGACATAACGACAGTACATTTGGAAGAGTTCCGTAATCTTATATTTAGGTATATGTAAAGTCGATTTTCTTGTATATACACATTTAGTAAGCGATATCGAAATGCTTCAAATCATTAGTTTAACATATTTAAGTTAAATTACCTTCTTTAAGGTATCGAAGGTGACATGAAGCCATGGTGGCATAACGGCAGTGCATGTAGAAGAATTCCGTAATTTTATATTTAGGTATAAAATCTATTTGTTGTATAAACACATCGAGCAATCGATATCGAAATGCTTCAAATCATTAGTTAAACATATTTAAGATACTTAACCCTCTTTTTCTTACTGAAGTCTGCAAAAGCCTTAACGGCATAACGGCAGTGCATTTAGAAGAATTACGTAATCTTATATTTAGGTAGGAATTCCATTTTCTTGTACATACTCATTTAGCAATCGATATCGAAATGCTTCAAATCATTAGTTTAACATATTTAAGTTAATAAACCTTCTTTAAAGTATTGAAGGTGATACAAAGCCATGGCGGCATAACGACAGTATATTTGGGACAATTCCGTAATCTTATATTTAGGTATAAAATCGAGTTTCTTGTATATACACATTTAGAAATCGATGCCGATATGCTGCACATCATAAGTTTAACAAATTTAAGTTAATTAATCCTCTTTATCTTACTGAAGCCTACAAACGCCTTAACGGCATAACGGCAAGGCATTTTGAAGAGTTCCGTAATCTTATATTTAGGTATAAAGTCGATTTTGTTCAATATACGCATTTAGAAATCGATATCGAAATGCTTCGAATCATTAGTTTCACATATTTAAGAAAATAAACCTTCTTTAACGCACTGCAGTCTACATAAAGCCTTAACGGTATAACTGCATTGCATTTAGAAGAATTCCGTTATCTTATATTTAGGTATAAATTCGACTTTCTTGTATATACTCATTAAGCAAGCGATATCAAATTGCTTCAAATCATTAGTTTAACTTTTTTAAGTTAATTAACCTTCTTTATCGAATTGAAGTTGACATAAAGCCATGGCGGCATAACGACAGTACATTTGGTAGAATTCCGTTATCTTATATTTAGGTATAAATTCGACTTTCTTGTATATACACATTTAGCGATCGATATCGAAATGCTTCAAAACACTAGTTTAACATATTTAAGTTAATAAACCTTCTTTAACTCACTGAAGTCTACATAAAGCCTTAACGGCATAACGGCAGTGCATTTAGAAGAATTATGTTATCTTATATTTAGGTATAAATTCGATTTTCTTGTATATACACATTTAGCAATCGATATTGAAATGCTTCAAATCATTAGTTTAACATACTTAAATTAATAAACCTTCTTTAGCGCACTAAAGTCTACATAAGGCCCTAAAAACCATTAGTTTAACATATTTAAAATAATTAACCTTCTTTAACGTATTGAAGTTGGTACAAAGCCTTGGCGGGATAATGACAGTACATTTGGAAGAATTCCGTAATCTTTTAGTTAGGAATAAAGTCGATTTTCTTGTATATACACATTTAGCAATCGATATCGAAATGCTTCAAATCATTAGTTTAACATATTTAAGTTGTTAAACCTTCTTTAACGCACTGAAGTCTACATAAAGTGTTAGCGGCATAACAGCAGTGCATTTAGAAAAATTCCGTTATCTTATACTTAGGTATAAATTCTATTTTCTTGTGTATACATATTTGGCAAGCGATATCAAAATGCTTCAAATCATTAATTTAACATATTTAAGTTAATTAACCTTCTTTAACGTATTGAAGTTGATTTAAAGCCATAACGGCAGTGCATTTGGAAGAATTCCGTAATCTTATATTTTGGGTATAAAGTCGATTTTCTTTTATATACACATTTAGATATCGATATCGAAATGCTTCAAATCATTAGTTTAACATATTAAGTTAATAAACATTTTTTAGCTTACTGAAGTCTACATAAAGCCTTAACGGTATAACGGCAGTGCATTTAGAAGAGTTCCGTAATGTTATATTTAGGTATAAAGTCGATTTAGTTCAATATGCGCATTTAGCAATCGATATCGAAATGCTTCAAATTATTAGTTTAACATATTTAAGTTAATTCACCCTATTTATCTTCCTTAAGTCTACATAAAGCCTTAACGGCATAACGGCTGTGCATTTAGAAGAATTACGTAATCTTATATTTAGGTATAAAGTCGATTTTCTTGTATATACTCATTTAGCAATCGATATCGAAATGCTTCAAATCATTATTTTAACATATTTAAGTTAATAAGGCTTCTGGAACGCACTGGAGTTAACATAAAGCCATGGCGGTATAACGGCAGTGTATGTAGAAGAATTCCGTAATCTTATGTTTAGGTATAAATTCGATTTTGTTGTATATACACATTTAGCAATCGATATCCAAATGCTTCAAATCATTAGTTTAACATATGAGGTCTACATAAAGCCTTGACGGTATAACGGCAGTGCATTTAGAAGAAATCCGTAATGTTATAATTTTATATTTAGGTATAAAATCGATTTTGTTGTATTTACACATTTAGCAGTCGATATCGAAATGCTTCAAACCATTAGTTTAACATATTTAAAATAATTAACCTTCTTTAACGTATTGTAGTTGATACAAACCATGGCGGCATAACGACAGTACATTTGGAAGAATTCCGTAATCTTATATTTAGGTATATGTAAAGTCGATTTTCTTGTATATACATATTTAGTAATCGATATCGAAATGCTTCAAATCATTACTTTAACATACTAAAGTTAATAAACCTTCTTTAACGCACTGAAGTCTACATAAAGCCTTAACGGGATAACTGCAGTGCATTTAGAAGAATTCCGTAATCTTATATTAAGGTATAAAGTCGATTTTCTTGTATTTGCATATTTAGCAATCGATATCGAAATGCTTCAAATCATTAGTTAAACATATTTAAGTTAATTAAACATCTTTAACGTATTGAAGGTGAAATAAAGCCATGGCGGCATAACGACATCTAATTTATAAGAATTCCGTAATCTTATATTTAGGTATAAAGCCGATTTGCTTGTAAATATGCATTTAGAAATCGATATCGAAATGCTTCAAATCATTAGTTTAACATATTTAAGTTAACAAACCTTCTTTAAAGAACTGAAGTTGACATAAAGCCATGGCGGATTAACGGCAGTGCATTTGGAAGAATTCCGTTATCCTATGTTTAGGTATAAAGTCATGTTTCTTGTACTAGCACATTTAGCAATCGATATCGAAATGCTTCAAATCATTAGTTTAACATATTTAAGTTAAATTACCTTCTTTAACCTACCGAAGGTGACATGAAGCCATGGCGGCATAACGGCAGTGCATGTAGAAGAATTCCGTAATTTTATATTTAGGTATAAAATCTATTTGTTGTATAAACACATTTAGCAATCGATATCGAAATGCTTGAGATCATTAGTTTAACATATTTAAGGTTATTAACCTTCTTTATCTTACCGAAGTTTACCTAAAGCCATAACGGTATAACGGCAGTCCATTTAGAAGAATTCCGTAATCTTATATTTAGGTATAAAGTCGATTTTGTTGTATATATTCATTTAGCAATCGATATCGAGATGCTTCAACTCATTAGTTTAACATATCTAACTTAATATACCTTCTTTAACGATCTGAAGTTGGCATATAGCCATGGCGTCATAGCGGCGGTGCATGTAGAAGAATTCCGTAATCTTATATATAGGTATAAAATTGAGTTTCTTGTATAAATGCATTAAGCAATCGATATCGAAATGCTTCAAATCATTAGTTTAATATATTAAGTTAATAAACATTTTTTAGCTTACCGAAGTCTACATAAAGCCTTAACGGTATAATGGCAGTGCATTTAGAAGAACTCCGTAATGTTATAATTTTATATTTAGGTATAAAGTCGATTTTCTTGTATTTAAACATTTAGCAATCGATATCGAAATGCTTCAAACCACTAGGTTAACATATTTAAAATAATTAACCTTCTTTAACGTATTGAGGGTGATAAAAAGCCGTGGCGGCATAACGACAGTACATGTGGAAGAATTCCGTAATCTTATATTAATGTATAAATTCGATTTTCTTGTATGTATACATTTCGCAATCGATATCGAAATGCTTCAGATAACTGGTTTAACATATTTGAATGAATTCCGTTATCTTATATTTAGGTATAAAGTCGATTTTTTTGTACATACACATTTAGCAATCGATATCGAAATGCTTCAAATGATTAGTTTAACATATTTAAGTTAATTAACCCTCTTTTTCATACTGAAGTCTACAAAAGCCTTAACGGCATAACGTCAGTGCATGTAGAAGAATTCCGTAATCTTATATTTAGGTATAAAGTCGATTTTCTTGTATATACTCCTTTAGCAATCGATATCGAAATGCTTCAAATCATTATTTTAACATATTTAAGTTAATAAGGCTTCTTGAACGCACTGAAGTTAACATAAAGCCATGGCGGTATAACGGCAGTGTATGTAGAAGAATTCCGTAATCTTATGTTTAGGTATAAATTCGATTTTGTTGTATATACACATTTAGCTATCGATATCGAAATGCTTCAAATCATTAGTTTAACATATTAAGTTAATAAACATTTTTTAGCTTAATGAGGTCTACATAAAGCCTTAACGGTATAACGGCAGTGCATTTAGAAGAAATCCGTAATGTTATAATTTTATATTTAGGTATAAAGTCGATTTTGTTGTATTTACACATTTAGCAGTCGATATCGAAATGCTTCAAATCATAAGTTTAACATATCTAAGTTAATTATTCCCCTCTATCTTACTGAAGTCTACATAAAGCCTTAACGGCACAACGACGGTGCGTTTAGAAGAATTCCGTTATCTTATATTTAGGTATAAATTCGATTTTCGTGTATATACACGTTTAGCAAGCGATATCGAAATGTTTCAAATCATTAGTTTAACATATTTAAGTTAGTTAACCTTCTTTAACATATTGAAGTTGATATAAAGCCATGGCGGCATAACGGCAGTGCATGTAGAAGAATTCCGTAATCTTATATTCAGGTATAAAGTCGATTTTCTTGTATATGCACATTTAGCTATCGATATCGAAATGCTTCAAATCAATAGTTTAACATATTAAGTGAATAAACATTTTTAGCTTAATGAGGTCTGCATAAAGCCTTAACGGTATAACGGTAGTGCATTTAGAAGAAATCCGTAACGTTATAATTTTATATTTAGGTATAAAGTCGATCTTGTTGCATTTACACATTTAGCAGTCGATATCGAAATGCTTCAAACCATTAGTTTAACACATTTAAAATAATTAACCTTCTTTAACGTATTGTAGTTGATACAAACCATGGCGGCATAACGACAGTACATTTGAAAGAATTCCGTAATCTTATATTTAGGTATATGTAAAGTCGATTTTCTTGTATATACACATTTAGCAATCGATATCGAAATGCTTCAAATCATTAGTTTTACATTTTCAAATTATTTATAATAAACCTTCTTTAACACACTGAAGTCTACATAAAGCCTTAACGGTATAACTGCAGTGCATTTAGAAGAATTCCGTAATCTTATATTAAGGTATAAAGTCGATTCTCTTGTAGTTACGTATTTAGCAATCGATATCGAAATGCTTCAAATCATTAGTTTAACATATCTATGTTAATTAACCAACTTTAACGTATTGAAGGTGAAATAAAGCCATGGCGGCAAAACGACAGTAATTTGGAAGAATTCCGTAATCTTATATTTAGGTATAAAGTCGATTTTCTTGTATATATGCATTTAGAAATCGATATCGAAATGCTTTAAGTTAACAAACCTACTTTAAAGAACTGAAGTTGACATAAAGCCATGGTGGATTAACGGCAGTGCATTTGGAAGAATTCCGTTATCCTATGTTTAGGTATAAAGTCAAATTTCTTGTACTAGCACATTTAGCAATCTATATCGAAATGCTTCAAATCATTAGTTTAACATATTTAAGGTTATTAACCTTCTTTATCTTACTGAAGTTTACCTAAAGCCATAGCGGTATAACGGCAGTGCATTTAGAAGAATTCCGTAATCTTATATTTAGGTTAAAAGTCGATTTTGTTGTATATATTCATTTAGCAATCGATATCGAGATGCTTCAACTCATTAGTTTAACATATCTAACTTAATAAACCTTCTTTAACGATCTGAAGTTGGCATATAGCCGTGGCGGCATAGCGGCAGTGCATGTAGAAGAATTCCGTAATCTTATATATAGGTATAAAATTGATTTTCTTGTATAAATGCATTAAGCAATCGATATCGAAATGCTTCAAATCATTAGTTTATTATATTAAGTTAATAAAAATTTTTTTGCTTACCGAAGTCTACATAAAGCCTTAACGGTATAATGGCAGTGCATTTAGAAGAACTCCGTAATGTTATAATTTTATATTTAGGTATAAAGTCGATTTTCTTGTATTTAAACATTTAGCAATCGATATCGAAATGCTTCAAACCACTAGTTTAACATATTTAAAATAATTAACCTTCTTTAACGTATTGAAGGTGATAAAAAGCCGTGGCGGCATAACGACAGTACATGTGGAAGAATTCCGTAATCTTATATTAATGTATAAATTCGATTTTCTTGTATGTATACATTTCGCAATCGATATCGAAATGCTTCAGATAACTGGTTTAACATATTTGAATTAATTAACCTTCTTTATCTTACTGAAGTTTACATAAAGCCATAACGGCATAACGGCAGTATATTTATATGAATTCCGTTATCTTATATTTAGGTATAAAGTCGATTTTTTTGTACATACACATTTAGCAATCGACATCGAAATGCTTCAAATCATTAGTTTAACACATTTTAGTTAATTTACCCTCTTTTTCATACTGAAGTCTACAAAAGCCTTAACGGCATAACGTCAGTGCATTAAGAAGAATTACGTAATCTTATATTTAGGTATAAAGTCGATTTTCTTGTATATACTCATGTAGCAATCGATTTCGAAATGCTTCAAATCATTAGTTTAACATATTAAGTTAATAAACATTTTTTAGCTTAATGAGGTCTACATAAAGCCTTAACGGTATAACGGCAGTGCATTTAGAAGAAATCCGTAATGTTATAATTTTATATTTGGGTATAAAGTCGATTTTGTTGTATTACACATTTAGCAGTCGATATCGAAATGCTTCAAACCATTAGTTTAACATATTTAAAATAATTAACCTTCTTTAACGTATTGAAGTTGATACAAAGCCATGGCGGCATAACGACAGTACATTTGGAAGAATTCCGTAATCTTATATTTAGGTATATGTAAAGTCGATTTTCTTGTATATACACATTTAGTAAGCGATATCGAAATGCTTCAAATCATTAGTTTAACATATTTAAGTTAAATTACCTTCTTTAAGGTATCGAAGGTGACATGAAGCCATGGCGGCATAACGGCAGTGCATGTAGAAGAATTCCGTAATTTTATATTTAGGTATAAAATCTATTTGTTGTATAAACACATCGAGCAATCGATATCGAAATGCTTCAAATCATTAGTTAAACATATTTAAGTTACTTAACCCTCTTTTTCTTACTGAAGTCTGCAAAAGCCTTAACGGCATAACGGCAGTGCATTTAGAAGAATTACGTAATCTTATATTTAGGTAGGAATTCCATTTTCTTGTACATACTCATTTAGCAATCGATATCGAAATGCTTCAAATCATTAGTTTAACATATTTAAGTTAATAAACCTTCTTTAAAGTATTGAAGGTGATACAAAGCCATGGCGGCATAACGACAGTATATTTGGGACAATTCCGTAATCTTATATTTAGGTATAAAGTCGAGTTTCTTGTATATACACATTTAGAAATCGATGCCGATATGCTGCACATCATAAGTTTAACAGATTTTAGTTAATTAATCCTCTTTATCTTACTGAAGCCTACAAAAGCCTTAACGGCATAACGGCAAGGCATTTTGAAGAGTTCCGTAATCTTATATTTAGGTATAAAGTCGATTTTGTTCAATATACGCATTTAGAAATCGATATCGAAATGCTTCAAATCATTAGTTTCACATATTTAAGAAAATAAACCTTCTTTAACGCACTGCAGTCTACATAAAGCCTTAACGGTATAACTGCATTGCATTTAGAAGAATTCCGTTATCTTATATTTAGGTATAAATTCGACTTTCTTGTATATACTCATTAAGCAAGCGATATCAAATTGCTTCAAATCATTAGTTTAACTTTTTTAAGTTAATTAACCTTCTTTATCGAATTGAAGTTGACATAAAGCCATGGCGGCATAACGACAGTACATTTGGTAGAATTCCGTTATCTTATATTTAGGCATAAATTCGACTTTCTTGTATATACACATTTAGCGATCGATATCGAAATGCTTCAAATCACTAGTTTAACATATTTAAGTTAATAAACCTTCTTTAACTCACTGAAGTCTACATAAAGCCTTAACGGCATAACGGCAGTGCATTTAGAAGAATTATGTTATCTTATATTTAGGTATAAATTCGATTTTCTTGTATATACACATTTAGCAATCGATATTGAAATGCTTCAAATCATTAGTTTAACATACTTAAATTAATAAACCTTCTTTAGCGCACTAAAGCTACATAAGGCCCTAAAAACCATTAGTTTAACATATTTAAAATAATTAACCTTCTTTAACGTATTGAAGTTGGTACAAAGCCTTGGCGGCATAATGACAGTACATTTGGAAGAATTCCGTAATCTTTTAGTTAGGAATAAAGTCGATTTTCTTGTATATACACATTTAGCAATCGATATCGAAATGCTTCAAATCATTAGTTTAACATATTTAAGTTGTTAAACCTTCTTTAACGCACTGAAGTCTACATAAAGTGTTAGCGGCATAACAGCAGTGCATTTAGAAAAATTCCGTTATCTTATACTTAGGTATAAATTCTATTTTCTTGTGTATACATATTTGGCAAGCGATATCAAAATGCTTCAAATCATTAGTTTAACATATTTAAGTTAATTAACCTTCTTTAACGTATTGAAGTTGATTTAAATCCATAACGGCAGTGCATTTGGAAGAATTCCGTAATCTTATATTTTGGGTATAAAGTCGATTTTCTTTTATATACACATTTAGATATCGATATCGAAATGCTTCAAATCATTAGTTTAACATATTAAGTTAATAAACATTTTTTAGCTTACTGAAGTCTACATAAAGCCTTAACGGTATAACGGCAGTGCATTTAGAAGAGTTCCGTAATGTTATATTTAGGTATAAAGTCGATTTTGTTCAATATACGCATTTAGCAATCGATATCGAAATGCTTCAAATTATTAGTTTAACATATTTAAGTTAATTCACCCTATTTATCTTCCTTAAGTCTACATAAAGCCTTAACGGCATAACGGCTGTGCATTTAGAAGAATTACGTAATCTTATATTTAGGTATAAAGTCGATTTTCTTGTATATACTCATTTAGCAATCGATATCGAAATGCTTCAAATCATTATTTTAACATATTTAAGTTAATAAGGCTTCTGGAACGAACTGGAGTTAACATAAAGCCATGGCGGTATAACGGCAGTGTATGTAGAAGAATTCCGTAATCTTATGTTTAGGTATAAATTCGATTTTGTTGTATATACACATTTAGCAATCGATATCGAAATGCTTCAAATCATTAGTTTAACATATGAGGTCTACATAAAGCCTTGACGGTATAACGGCAGTGCATTTAGAAGAAATCCGTAATGTTATAATTTTATATTTAGGTATAAAATAGATTTTGTTGTATTTACACATTTAGCAGTCGATATCGAAATGCTTCAAACCATTAGTTTAACATATTTAAAATAATTAACCTTCTTTAACATATTGTAGTTGATACAAACCATGGCGGCATAACGACAGTACATTTGGAAGAATTCCGTAATCTTATATTTAGGTATATGTAAAGTCGATTTTCTTGTATATACATATTTAGTAATCGATATCGAAATGCTTCAAATCATTACTTTAACATACTAAAGTTAATAAACCTTCTTTAACGCACTGAAGTCTACATAAAGCCTTAACGGGATAACTGCAGTGCATTTAGAAGAATTCCGTAATCTTATATTAAGGTATAAAGTCGATTTTCTTGTATTTGCATATTTAGCAATCGATATCGAAATGCTTCAAATCATTAGTTTAACATATTTAAGTTAATTAACCATCTTTAACGTATTGAAGGTGAAATAAAGCCATGGCGGCATAACGACAGTAATTTATAAGAATTCCGTAATCTTATATTTAGGTATAAAGCCGATTTGCTTGTAAATATGCATTTAGAAATCGATATCGAAATGCTTCAAATCATTAGTTTAACATATTTAAGTTAACAAACCTTCTTTAAAGAACTGAAGTTGACATAAAGCCACGGCGGATTAACGGCAGTGCATTTGGAAGAATTCCGTTATCCTATGTTTAGGTATAAAGTCATGTTTCTTGTACTAGCACATTTAGCAATCGATATCGAAATGCTTTAAATCATTAGTTTAACATATTTAAGTTAAATTACCTTCTTTAACCTACCGAAGGTGACATGAAGCCATGGCGGCATAACGGCAGTGCATGTAGAAGAATTCCGTAATTTTATATTTATGTATAAAATCTATTTGTTGTATAAACACATCGTGCAATCGATATCGAAATGCTTCAAATCATTAGTTTAACATATTTAAGTTAATTAACCCTATTTATCTTCCTGAAGTCTACATTTAGCCTTAACGGCATAACGGCAGTGCATTTAGAAGAATAACGTAATCTTATATTTAGGTATAATCTTATATTTAGATTTAAAGTCGATACATATATCGAAATGTTTCAAATCATTATTTTAACATATTTAAGTTAATAAGCCTTCTTTAACGCACTGAAGTTAACATAAAGCCATGGCCGTATAACGGCAGTGCATGTAGAAGAATTCCGTAATCTTATGTTTAGGTATAAATTCGATTTTGTTGTATATACACATTTAGCAATCGATATCGAGATGCTTTAAATCATTAGTTTGACATATTAAAGTTAATAAACCTTCTTTAACGCACTGAAGTCTACATAAAGCCTTAACGGTATAACTGCAGTGCATTTAGAAGAATTCCGTAATCTTATATTAAGGTATAAAGTCGATTTTCTTGTATTTAAATATTTAGCAATCGATATCGAAATGCTTCAAATCATTAGTTTAACATATTTAAGTTAACAAACCTTCTTTAACAAACTGAAGTTGACATAAAGCCATGGCGGATTTACGGCAGTGCATTTGGAAGAATTCCGTTATTCTATGTTTAGGTATAAAGTCAAGTTTCTTGTACTAGCACATTTAGCAATCGATATCGAAATGCTTCAAATCATTAGTTTAACATATTAAAGTTAAATTACCTTCTTTAACCTACCGAAGGCGACATGAAGCCATGGCGGCATAACGGCAGTGCATTTAAAAGAATTCCATAATCTTATATTTAGGTACAAAGTCGATTTTCTTGTATATACTCATTTAGCAATCGATATCGAAATGCTTCAAAATATTAGTTTAACATATTTAAGTTAATTAACCCTCTTTTTCTTACTGAAGTCTACAAAAGCCTTAACGGCATAACGGCAGTGCATGTAGAAGAATTCCGTTATCTTTTATTTAGGTATAAAGTCGATATTGTTGTACATACACATTTAGCAATCGATATCGAAATGCCTCAAATCATTAGTTTTACATTTTCAAGTTATTTATAATAAATCTTCTTTAACGCTCTGAAGTTTACATAAAGCCTTAACGGTATAACTGCAGTGCATTTAAAAGAATTCCGTAATCTTATATTTAGGTACAAAGTCGATTTTCTTGTATTTACATATTTAGCAATCGATATCGAAATGCTTCAAATCATAAGTTTAACATATTTAAGTTAATTATTCCCCTTTATCTTACTGAAGGGTACAAACAGCCTTAACGGCATAACGGCAGTGCGTTTAGAAGAATTCCGTTACCTTATATTTAGGTATAAAGTCGATTTTCTTGTATACACACATTTAGCAAGCGATAAAGCCTTAACGGTATAACGGCAGTGCATTTAGAAGAAATCCGTAATGTTATTATTTTATATTTAGGTATAAAGTCGATTTTGTTGTATTTACACAGTTAGCAGTCGATATCGAAATGCTTTAAACCATTAGTTTAACATATTCAAAATAATTAACCTTCTTTAACGTATTGTAGTTGATACAAACCATGGCGGCAAAACACAGTACATTTGAAAGAATTCCGTAATTTTATATTTAGGTATATGTAAAGTCGATTTTCTTGTATATACACATTTAGCATTCGATATCGAAATGCTTCAAATCATTAGTTTTACATTTTCAAGTTATTTATAATAAACCTTCTTTAACACACTGAAGTCTACATAAAGCCTTAACGGTATAACTGCAGTGCATTTAGAAGAATTCCGTAATCTTATATTAAGGTATAAAGTCGATTTCCTTGTATTTACATATTTAGCAATCGATATCGAAATGCTTTAAATCATTAGTTTAACATAATTAAGTTACTTAACCCTCTTTTTCTTACTGAAGTCTGCAAAAGCCTTAACGGCATAACGGCAGTGCATTTAGAAGAATTACGTAATCTTATATTTAGGAATGAATTCGATTTTCTTGTACATACTCATTGAGCAATCGATATCGAAATGCTTCAAATCATTAGTTTAACATATTTAAGTTAATTAACCCTATTTATCTTTCTGAAGTCTACATCAAGCCTTAACGGCATAACGGCAGTGCATTTAGAAGAATTACGTAATCTTATATTTAGGTATAATCTTATATTTAGATATAAAGTCGATATATGTCGAAATGTTTCAAATCATTATTTTAACATAGTTAAGTTAATAAACCTTCTTTAACGCACTGAAGTTAACATAAAGCCATGGCGGTATAATGGCAGTGCATGTAGAAGAATTCCGTAATCTTATGTTTAGGTATAAATTCGAATTTCTTGTATATACACATTTAACAATCGATATCGAAATGCTTCAAATCATTAGTTTAACATATTTAAGTTAATAAACCTTCTTTAACGTATTGAAGGTGATACAAAGCCATGGCGGCATAACGACAGTATATTTGGGACAATTCCGTAATCGTATATTTAGCTATAAAGTCGATTTTCTTGTATATACACATTTAGCAATCGATGCCGATATGCTTCACATCATAAGTTTAACAGATTTAAGTTAATTAATCCTCTTTATCTTACTGAAGTCTACAAAAGCCTTAACGGCATAACGGCAGTGCATTTGGAAAAGTTCCGTAAGCTTATATTTAGGTATAAAGTCGATTTTGTTCAATATACGCATTTAGCAATCGATATCGAAATGCTTCAAATCATTAGTTTAACATATTTAAGATAATAAACCTTCTTTAACGCACTGAAGTCTACATAAAGCCATAACGGTATAACTGCACTGCATTTAGAAGAATTCCGTTATCTTATATTTAGGTATAAATTCGACTTTCTTGTATATACTCATTTAGCAAGCGATATCAAAATGCTTCAAATTATTAGTTTAACTTTTTTAAGTTAATTAAACTTCTTTAACGAATTGAAGTTGACATAAGGCCATGGCGGCATAACGACAGTACATTTGGAAGAATTCCGTAATCTTATATTTAGGTATAAATTCGATTTCCTTGAATATACACATTTAGCAATCGATATCGAAATGCTTCAAATCATTAGTTTAACATATTTAAGTTAATTGACCTTCTTGATTTAAAGCATAACGGCAGAGCATTTGGAAGAATTCCGTAATCTTATATTTAGGTATAAAGTCGATTTTCTTTTATATACACATTAAGATATCGATATCGAAATGCTTCAAATCATTAGTTTAACATATTAAGTTAATAAAAATTTTTTAGCATACTGAAGTCTACATAAAGCCTTAACGGTATAACGGCAGTACATTTAGAAGAATTCCGTAATGTTTTAATTTTATATTTAGATATAAATTCGTTTTTCTTGTATATACATATTTAGCAATCGATATCGAAATGCTTCAAATCATTAGTTTAACATATTTAAGTTAATTGACCTTCTTCAACGTATTGAAGTTGATAAAGAGCCATGGCGGCATGACGACAGTACATTTGGAAGAATTCCGTAATCTTATATTTAGGTATGTAGTCGAGTTTCCTGGGTTTACACATTTAGCAATCGATATCGAATATCTTCAAATAACTGGTTTAGCATATTTAGGATAATTAACCTTCTTTATCTTACTGAAGTTTAAATAAAGCCATAACGGCATAACGGCAGTATATTTGAGTGAATTCCGTAATCTTTTATTTAGGTATAAAATCGATTTTCTTGTATATACACATTTAGCAATCGATATCGAAATGCTTCCACTCATTAGTTTAACATATTTAAGTTAATAAACCTTCTTTAACGATCTGAAGTTGGCATAACGGCAGTGGATGTAGAAGAATTCCGTAATCTTATATTTAGGTATAAAGTCGATTTTCTTGTATATACATATTTAGCTATCGATATCGAAATGCTTCAAATCATTTGTTTAACATATTAAATTAATTAACAGTTTTTAGCTTACTAAAGTCTACGTAAAGACTTAGCAGTATAACGGCAGTGCATTTAGAAGAATTCCGTAATGTTATAATGTTGGGTATAAAGTCGATTTTCTTGTATTTACACATTTAGCAATCGATATCGAAATGCATCAAACCATTACTTTAACATATTTAAAATAATTAACCTTCTTTAACGTATTGAAGTTGATACAAAGCCATGGCGGCATAATGACAGTAGGATTGGATGAATTTCGTAATCTTATATTTAGGTATAAAGTCAATTTTCTTGTATATACACATTTAGCAATCGATATCGAAATGCTTTAAATCATTATTTTAACATATTTAAGTTAATAAACCTTCTTTAACGCACTGAAGTCTACAAAAAGCGTTAACGGCATAACGGCAGTGCATGTAGAAGAATTCCGTTATCTTATATTTATGTATAAATTCGATTTTCTTGTACATACATATTTGGCAAGCGATATCGAAATGCTTCAAATCATTAGTTTAACATATTTAAGTTAACCAACCTTCTTTAACGTATTGCAGTTGATACAAATTTAGCAATCGATATCGAAATGTTTCAAATCATTAGTTAAACATATTTAAGTTACTTAACCCTCTTTTTCTTACTGAAGTCTGCAAAAGCCTTAACGGCATAACGGCAGTGCATTTAGAAGAATTACGTAATCTTGTAGTTAGGTATGAATTCGATTTTCTTGTACATATTCATTTAGCAATCGATATCGAAATGCTTCAAATCATTAGTTTAACATATTTAAGTTAATAAACCTTCTTTAACGTATTGAAGGTGATACAAAGCCATGGCGGCATAACGACAGTACATTTGGGACAATTCCGCAATCTTATATTTAAGTATAATGTCGATTTTCTTGTATATACACATTAAGCAATCGATGCCGATATGCTTCACATCATAGGTTTAACAGATTTAAGTTAGTTAATCCTCTTTATCTTACTGAAGTCTACAAAAGCCTTAACGGCATAACGGCAGTGCATTTGGAAGAGTTCCGTAATCTTATATTTAGGTATAAAGTCGATTTTGTTCAATATACGCATTTAGCAATCGAAATGCTTCAAATCACTAGTTTAACATATTTAAGTTAATAAACCTTCTTTAACGCACTGAAGTCTACATAAAGCCTTAACGGCATAACGGCAGTGCATTTAGAAGAACTATGTTATCTTATATTTAGGTATAAATTCGATTTTCTTGTATATACACATTTAGCAATCGTTATCGAAATGCCTCAAATCATTAGTTTAAAATATTTAAGTTAATAAACCTTCTTTAGCGCACTAAAGTCTACATAAGGCCCTAATGGCATAACGGCAGTGCATTTAGAAGAATTCAATAATGTTATAATTTTATATTTAGGTATAAAGTCGATTTTCTTGAATTTACATATTTAGCAATCGATATCGAAATGCTTCAAACCATTAGCTTATCATATTTAAATAATTAACCTTCCTTACAGAAGCCATAACGGCATAACGGCAGTATATTTGGGTAATTTCCGTAATCTTTTATTTAGGTATAAAGTGCATTTAGAAGAATTCCGTAATGTTATAATTTTATATTTAGGTGTAAAGTCGATTTTCTTGTATTTACACATTTAGCAGTCGATATCGAAATGCTTCAAATAACTGGTTTAACATATTTAAGTTAATAAACCTTCTTTAACGAACTGCAGTTTATACAAAGCCATAGCGGCATAACGACAGTACATTTGGAAGAATTCCGTAATCTTATATTTAGGTATAAAGTCGATTTTCTTGTATATACACATTTAGCAATCGATATCGAAATGCTTCAAGTCATTAGTTTAACTTAGTTAAGTTAATAAACCTTCTTTAACGCACTGAAGTCTACATAAAGCCTTAACGGTATAACAGCACTGCATTTAGAAGAATTCCGTTATCTTATATTTAGGTATAAATTAGACTTTCTTGTATATATTCATTTAGCAAGCGATATCAAAATGCTTCAAACCATTAGTTTAACATATTTAAAATAATAAACCTTCTTTAACGTATTGAAGTTGGTACAAAGCCTTGGCGGCAAACGGCAGTGCATTTAGAAGAATTCCGTAATCTTATATTTAGGTATAAAGTCGATTTTCTTGTATATACACATTTAGCAATCGATTTCGTAAATCTTCAAATCATTAGTTTAACATATTTAAGTTAATAAAGCTTCTTTAACGCACTGAAGTCCACATAAAGGCTTAACGGCATAACGGCAGTGCATTTAGAAGAATTCCGTTATCTTATATTTAGGTATAAATTCGATTTTCTTGTATATACACATTTAGCAATCGATATCGAAATGCTTCCAATCATTAGTTTAACATATTTAAGTTAATAAACCTTCTTTAACGAACTGAAGTTGGCATAAAGCCATGGCGGCAAACGGCAGTGCATTTAGAAGAATTCCGTAATCTTATATTTAGGTATAAAGTCGATTTTCTGGTATATACACATTTAGCAATCGATATCGAAATGCCTCAAATCATTAGTTTAACATATTTTAGTTAATTAACCTTCTTTAACGTATCGAAGGTGATATAACGTCATGGCGGCATAACGACAGTACATTTGGGACAATTCCGTAATCTTATATTTAGGTATAAAGTCGATTTTCTTGTATATACACATTAAGCAATCGATGCCGATATGCTTCACATCATACGTTTAACAGATTTAAGTTAGTTAATCCTCTTTATCATTTAGCACATTTAGCAATCGATATCGAAATCTTTAAATAACTGGTTTAGCATATTTAGGATAATTAACCTTCTTTATCTTACTGAAGTTTAAATAAAGCCATAACGGCATAACGGCAGTATATTTGAGTGAATTCCGTAATCTTTTATTTAGGTATAAAATCGATTTTCTTGTATATACACATTTAGCAATCGATATCGAAATGCTTCAACTCATTAGTTTAACATATTTAAGTTAATAAACCTTCTTTAACGATCTAAGTTGGCATAACGGCAGTGCATGTAGAAGAATTCCGTAATCTTATATTTAGGTATAAAGTCGATTTTCTTGTATATACATATTTAGCAATCGATATCGAAATGCTTCAAATCATTTTTCGTTTAACATTTTTTAAGTTAAGTTAATCCTCTTTAAATCGTTTTTTTGTAGTTTTTATTTCACATTTAGCAATCGATATCGAAATGCTCAAACATTAGTTTAACATATTTAAGATAATTAACCTTCTTTATCTTACTGAAGTTGAAAAAGCCATAACGGCATAACGGCAGTAGATTTGATGAATTCCGTAATCTTATATTTAGGTATAAAATCGATTTTCTTGTATATACACATTTAGCAATCGATATCGAAATGCTTCAAATCATTAGTTTAACATATTTAAGTTAATAAACCTTCTTTAACGCACTGAATCTACAAAAAGCTTACGGCATAACGGCAGTGCATGTAGAAGAATTCCGTATATCTTATATTTAGTGTATAAAGTCGATTTTCTTGTAATACATATTTAGCAATCGATATCGAAATGCTTCAAATCATTACGTTTAACATATTTAAGTTAAGTTAATCCTTCTTTAACGTATTGTAGTTGATACAAATTTAGCAATCGATATCGAAATGCTTCAAATCATTAGTTTAAACATATTTAAGATTACTTAACCTTCTTTATTCTTACTGAAGTTGATAAAGCCATAACGGCATAACGGCAGTGATTTAGAAGAATTACGTAATCTTTATTTAGGTATAATTCGATTTTCTTGTACATATTCATTTAGCAATCGATATCGAAATGCTTCAAATCATTAGTTTAACATATTTAAGTTAATAAACCTTCTTTAACGTATTGAAGTGTACAAAGCCATGCGGCATAACGCAGTACATTTGGAAATTCCGTAATCTTATATTTAGGTATAAATTCGATTTTCTTGTATATACATCATTTAGCATATCGATTCGATATGCTTCAAATCATTCGTTTAACATGATTTAAAGTTATTAACTTTAAATATTTAAAGTCAATGGGTTAGCATATCGATATCGAGAATTGTGTTATAATAACTTTAACATATTTAGATCGATTAACCTAACATATTAATTCTTCACTAAGTCTGAACAAAGCCTTTATACGGCATAATGGCAGTTATTGAAGAATTCCGTAATCTTATATATAGGTATAAATTCAATTTTCTTGTATATACACATTTAGCAATCGATATCGAAATGCTTTAAATCATTATTTTAACATATTTAAGTTAATAAACCTTCTTTAAGCACTGAGTCTAAGTTGGCATAACGGAGTGATGTAGAAGAATTCCGTATCTTATATTTAGGTATAAATCGATTTTCTTGTATATAATATTTACTAATGATTGAATGCTTCAAATCATTGTTAAATATTAAATAATAAATTTTTACTTATAAATTAGATAAACTTAGCAACGTGCGCATTTGAATTCGTAAAGTGTGTTTCAAATCATTAGTCTTAACATATTTAAAATAATTACCTTCTTTAAGATTGAATATACAACGGCATAATGCATATTTGAATTCCGTAACTATATTAGGATAACATTTTCTTGATACTTTCAATGTTCGAATGCTTAAATCATTATTTACGTTAATAAACTTTAACGAAATGTTTACAAAGATTTATAACTTAAATATGTTAAACTAATGATTTGAAGCATTTCGATATCGATTGCTAAATTGTAATACAAGAAAATCGCTTTAATATTATATAAATATAAGATTACGGAATTCTTCCTACAATGCCTTACGTTATCCGCAGGCTTTAGAACAGTTCGTTTAAAGAAGGTTATTAACTTAAATATGTTAAATATATTTGAAGCATTCGATATCGATTGCTAAATTGTGTATATACAACAAAATCGATTTATACCTAAAATAAGATTACGGATTCTTAAATGCGATGGAGTTATACCGCCATGGCATTATGTGAAGTTCATTTAGGACAACCGAATTTATTTAAATTAAATATGTTAAACTAATGATTTGAAGCATTTCGATATCGATTGCTAAATATGTAAATACAAGAAAATCGACTTTTATAAACTAAATATAAGATTACGGAATTCTTTCTAAATGCACTATCGTTATGCCGCCAGGGCTTTATGCCAACCCCAGTTCGTTAAAGAAGGTTTATTAACTTAAATATGTTAAAATAATGGGTTGAAGCATCTCGATATCGATTGCTAATTGTGTATATACAACAAAATCGACTTTATACCTAAACATAAGATTACGGATTTCTTCCAAATGCGCAGCCTTTATACCGCTATGGCATTATGTGAAGTTCAGTAAGATAAAGAAGGTTTATTAACTTAAATATGTTAAACTAATGATTTGAAGCATTTCGATATCGATTGCTAAATGTGTATATACAATAAAATCGACTTTATACCTAAATATAAGATTACGAAATTCTTCCGAATGTACTGTCGTTATGCCGCCATGGCTTTATATCAACTTGAATACGTTAAAAAGGGTTAATTAACTTAAATATGTTAAACTAATGATTTGAATCATTTAGATATCGATTGCTTAATGTGTATATACAAAAAAAGCGAATTTATAGTTAAACATAAGATTACGGAATCCTTCAACATGCACTGCCATTATGCCGCCATGGCTTTGTGTTAACTTCAGTGCGTTAAAGTAGGTTTGTTAACTTTAATATGTTAAACTATTGATTTGAAGCATTTAGATATCGATTGCTAAATGAGTATATACAAGAAAATCGACTTTATACCTAAATATAAGGTAACGGAATTCTTCTAAATGCTTTGCCGTTATGCCGTTAAGGCGTTTGTAGACTACAGTAAGATAAAGAGGGTTAACTAACTTAAATATGTTAAACTAATGAGTTGAGGCATTTCGATATCGATTGCTAAATGTGTATATACAAGAAAATCGACTTTATACCTAAAAAGATTAGGGAGTTCTTCTAAATGCACTGCCGTTATGCAGTTATGGCTTTATGTTAATTTCTGTTCGTTAGAGAAGGTTTATTAACTTAAATATGTTGCACCAGTTATTTGAAGCATTTCGAATCGATTGCTTAATGCATATATACAAGAAAATCGACTTTATACCTAACTATATGATAGCGGAATTTCTCTGAATGCACTGCCGTTATGCCGTTAAGGCTTTTGTAGACTTCAGTAAGATAAAGAGGGTTAATTAGCTTAAATATGTTAAACTATTGATATGAAGATTTTCGAAATCGATTGCTAAATGCATATATAAAAGAAAATCTTTTTTATACCTTAATATAAGGCCGTTATGCCGTTATGGCTTTATGTTAACTTCAGTAAGATATAGAAGGTTAATTAACTTAAATATGTTAAACTGATGATTTGAAGCATTTCCATATCGATTGCTAAATGTGTATATACAAGAAATTCGAATTTATACCTAAATATAAGATTACGGAATTCTTCTTCATGTACTGCCGTTATGCCGCCATGGCTTTATGTTAACTTCAGTGCGTTAAAGAAGCTTTATTTACTTAAATATGTTAAACTACTGATTTGAAGCATTTCGATATCGATTGCTAAATGAGTATATACAAGAAAATCGACTTTAAACCTAAATATAAGATTACGTAATTCTTCTTAATGCGTTGCCATTATGCCGTTAAGGCTTTTGTAGACTTCAGTAAGATTAAGATGGTTATTTAACTTAAATAAGTTAAACTAATGATTTGAAGCATTTCGATATCGATTGCTAAATGTGTATATACAAGAAAATCGACTTTATACCTAAATATAAGATTACGGAATTCTTCTAAATGCACTGCCGTTATGCGGTTGTGGCTTTATGTTAACTTCTGTTCGTTAAAGAAGGTTTATTAACTTAGATATGTTAAACCAGTTATTTGAAGCATTTCGAAATCGATTGCTAAATGAGTATATACAAGAAATTCGAATTTATACCTAAATATAAGATTACGGAATTCTTCTACATGTACTGCCGTTATGCCGCCATGGCTTTATGTTAACTTCAGTGCGTTAAAGAAGCTTTATTTACTTAAATATGTTAAACTACTGATTTGAAGCATTTCGATATCGATTGCTAAATGAGTATATACAAGAAAATCGACTTTATACCTAAATATAAGATAACGGAATTCTTCTAAATGCACTGCCGTTATGCCGTTAAGCTTTTATGTGGACTTCAATTAGTTAAAGAAGGTTTATTAACTTAAATATGTTAAACTAATGATTTAAAGCATTTCGATATCGATTGCTTGTTATGTAAATTTAAGAAAATCGACTTTATACCTAAATACAGGGTAGGCCATTTAATGTTGACCCATCTGGCAACGCTGTAACTTTTAACAGCGCTGACATATCGGCTAATGTCATACCGCGTTAGAAGCGTCATTCGAAGACAATTTATACCATGGAACAGTACACTCCAAAAGAACGCGCTGAAATTGTTCAGCTTTATATTCAAAATAACTTTTCAATTGTGTTAACTCAACGTGCGTTTCGCAAAAAAAATAAAGTGAAAAGTGCTCCAGTTAAGAACACAATTAAGTCTTTGTACGCAAAATTTGTGAACGCCGGTAATCTCAGTAATGCCAGTCATGCATCCAGACAACGCACAAGACGTTCTGATGAAAATATCGAAGCTGTACGAGCCAGTATTGAGGAGACTCCATCGACAACGAGTTGTCGCCGCTCTCAGGAATTAGACATCTCTCGCACCACTCTCCGATAATTCATAAAGATTTGAAGATGTTTCCATATAAAATTCAAATGGCACAAAAACTAAACCCAGCTGATTATCCGCGACGCCTTAATTTTGGCAAATGGGCCATCGAAATGGCTGAAAACGAACTTGACTTTTGGCGAAAACTCATCATGTCAGACGAGGCACATTTCTCGTTGAATGGAGGCGTATACAAGCAAAATTGCCGATTTTATGTCACCGAAAATCCTCAATTAATTGAAGAACAGCCTCTTTACGACCAAAAAGTAACAGTTTGGTGCGGTGTTTGCGCGAATATGATCATCGGACCGTATTTTTTCGAAGACGATGATGGAGCCACGACAACAGTCAATGGTGAGCGTTATCGAGCCATGATAACGGATTTTGTGATACCCATTATTCGCGAAAATGACATGGATAACTTCTGGTTTCAACAGGACGGGGCTACATGCCATACAGCTCGACCAACAATCAATTTATTGTGACCATTTTTCCCCGGGCGATTGATATCGAAAAATGGTGATGTTGACTGGCCACCGAGATCACCAGATTTGACGCCACCAGACTTTTATTTGTGGGGTTATTTGAAATCCAAGGTATACGCTAATAAGCCAAAGACCTTAGCTCAACTGAAAGCCAACATTCGACGTGAAACAGCCGCCATATCATCCGAAACATTGGCAAAAGTCATGGAAAATGTCGAAAAAAGAGTGCATTTAGCTGTCAAAGCTAAAGGTGCCCATTTACGCGATCTAATTTTTAAATATTAGCTGAAACAAATCCCCTTGGACCAAAATAAATTATTTTTGAAATGAACAAAAAAAATTGTTTTCTCTTGTTCTTTTTTTTTAGAAACAAACGGGTCAACATTAAATGGCCTACCCTGTATAAGTTTACGGCATTCTTCTAAATGTACTGCCGTTATGCCGCCATGGCTTTATATCAACTTCAATAAGTTATAGAAGGTTAATTAACTTAAATATGTTAAGCTAATGATTTGAAGCATTTCGATATCGATAGCTAAATATGTAAATACAAGAAAATCGACTTTACACCTAAATGTAAGATTACGGAATTCTCCTAAATGCACTATGTTCTGCTGCCAGGGCTTTATGCCAACTTCAGTTCGTTAAAGAAGGTTTATTAACTTAAAAATATTAATCTAATGGGTTGAAGCATCTCGATATCGATTGCTAAATGTGTATATACAAGAAAATCGACTTTATACCTAAACATAAGTTTACGGAATTCTTCCAAATGCGCTGCCGTTATACAGTTATGGCATTATGTGAAGTTCAGTAAGATAAAGAAGGTTAATTAACTAAAATATGTTAAACTAATGATTTGAAGCATTTCGATATCGATTGCTAAATGTGTATATACAACAAAATCGACTTTATACCTAAATATAAGATTACGGAATTCTTCTACATGCAATGCCGTTATGCCGCCATGGCTTCATGCCAACTTCAGTTCGTTAAAGCAGGTTTATTAACTTAAATATGTTAAACTAATGATTTAAATCATTTCGATATCGATTGCTATATGTGTATATACAAGAAAATCGACTTTATACCTAAATATATGATAACGGAATTCTTCTAAATTCACTGCAGTTTTGCCGTTATGGCTTTTTGTTAACTTTAGTAAGATAAAGAAGATTAATTAACTTAAATATGTTGAACTAATGATTTGAAGCATTTCGATATCGATTGCTAAATGTGTATATACACGAAAATCGAATTTATACCTAAATATAAGATTACGGAATTCTTCTACATGCACTGCCGTTATGCCGCCATGGCGTTGTGTTAACTTCAGTGCGTTAAAGTAGGTTTGTTAACTTAAATATGTTAAACTAATGATTTGAGGCAATTCGATATCGATTGCTAAATGTGTATATACAAGAAAATCGAATTTATACCTGAATATAAGATTACGTAATTCTTCTAAATGCACTGCCGTTATGCCGTTGTGGCTTTATGTTAACTTCTGTTCGTTAAAGAAGGTTTATTAACTTAAATATGTTAAACTAGATATTTGAAGCATTTCGAAATCGATTGCTAAATGCATATATACAAGAAAATCTTCTTTATACCTAAATACATATAAGATTACGGAATTCTTCCAAATGTACTGTCGTTATGCCGCCATGGCTTTATTTCACCTTCAATACGTTAAAGAAGGTTAATTAACTTAAATATGTTAAACTAATGATTGGAAGCATTTCGATATCGATTGCTAAATGTGTATATACAAGAAAATCGAATTTATACCTAAATATAAGATAACGGAATTCTTCTAAATGCACTGCCGTTATGCCGTTAAGCCTTTATGTGGACTTCAGTGCGTTAAAGAAGCTCTATTAACTTAAATATGTTAAACTAATGATTTGAAGATTTTCGAAATCGATTGCTAAATGCATATATACAACAAAATCGACTTTATACCTAAATATAAGTTTACCGAATTCTTTTAAATGCACTGACGTTATACCGTTATGGCTTTATGTTAACTTCAGTTAGTTAAAGAAGGTTTATTAACTTAAATATGTTAAACCAGTTATTTGAAGAATTTCGATATCGATTGCTTAATGCATATATACAAGAAAATTGACTTTATACCTAAATATAAGATTACGGAATTCTTCCGAATGTACTGTCGTTATGCCGCCATGGCTTTATATCAACTTCAATACGTTAAAAAGGGTTTATTAACTTAAATATGTTAAACTAATGATTTGAAGCATTTAGATATCGATTGCTAAATGTGTATATACAAAAAAAGCGAATTTATAGCTAAATATAAGATTACGTAATTCTTCTAAATGCTTTGCCGTTATGCGGTTAAGGCGTTTGTAGACTTCAGTAAGATAAAGAGGGTTAACTAACTTAAATATGTTAAACTAATGATTTGAGGTATTTCGATATCGATTGCTAAATGTGTATATACAAGAAAATCGACTTTATACCTAAATATAAGATTACGGAGTTCTTCTAAATGCACTGCCGTTATGCAGTTATGGCTTTATGTTAATTTCTGTTCGTTAAAGAAGGTTTATTAACTTAAATATGTTGCACCAGTTATTTGAAGCATTTCGAATCGATTGCTTAATGCATATATACAAGAAAATCGACTTTATACCTAAATATATGATAACGGAATTTCTCTGAATGCACTGCCGTTATGCCGTTAAGGCTTTTGTAGACTTTAGTAAGATAAAGAGGGTTAATTAGCTTAAAGATGTTAAACTAATGATTTGAAGATATTCGAAATCGATTGCTTAATGCATATATAAAAGAAAATCTTTTTTATACCTAAATATAAGGCCGTTATGCCGTTATGGCTTTATGTTAACTTTAGTTCGTTAAAGAAGGTTTATTAACTTAAATATGTTAAACTGATGATTTGAAGCATTTAGATATCGATTGCTAAATGTGTATATACAAGAAAATCGAATTTATACCTAAATATAAGATTACGGAATTCTTCTACATGCACTGCCGTTATGCCACCATGGCTTTATGTTAACTTCAGTGCGTTAAAGAAGCTTTATTTACCTAAATATGTTAAACTACCGATTTGAAGCATTTCGATATCGATTGCTAAATGTGTATATACAAGAAAATAGAATTTATACCTTTAGTAAGATAAAGAGGGTTAATTAGCTTAAAGATGTTAAACTAATGATTTGAAGATATTCGAAATCGATTGCTTAATGCATATATAAAAGAAAATCTTTTTTATACCTAAATATAAGGCCGTTATGCCGTTATGGCTTTATGTTAACTTCAGTTAGTTAAAGAAGGTTTATTAACTTAAATATGTTAAAGCAGTTATTTGAAGCATTTCGATATCGATTGCTAAACGTGTATATACAACAAAATCGACTTTATGCCTAAATATAAGATTACGGAATTCATCCGAATGTACTGTTGTTATGCCGCCATGGCTTTATGTTAACTTAAATACGTTAAAAATTGTTAATTAACTTAAATATGTTAAACTAATGATTTGAAGCATTTAGATATCGATTGCTAAATGTGTATATACAAATAATCGATTTTATAGCTAAGTATAAGATTACGGAATTCTTCTACATGCACTGCCGTTATGCCGCCATGGCTTTGTGTTAATTTCAGTGCGTTAAAGTAGGTTTGTTAACTTTAATATGTTAAACTAATGATTTGGAACATTTAGATATCGATTGCTAAATGAGTATATACAAGAAAATCGACTTTATACCTAAATATAAGATTACGTAATTCTTCTAAATGTTTTGCCGTTATGCCGCTAAGGCGTTTGTAGACTTCAGTAAGATTAAGAGGGTTAATTAACTTAAATATTTTAAACTTATGACTTGAAGATTTTCGAAATCGATTGCTAAATGCATATATACAAGAAAATCTTCTTTATACCTAAATATAAGATTACGGAATTCTTCCAAATGTACTGTCGTTATGCCGCCATGACGTTATATCACCTTCGATACGTTAAAGAAGGTTAATTAACTAAAATATGTTAAACTAATGATTTGAGGCATTTCGATATCGATTGCTAAATGTGTATATACAAGAAAATCGACTTTATACCTAAATATAAGATTACGGAATTCTTCTAAATGCACTGCCGTTTGCCGCCATGGCTTTACGCCAACTTCAGTTCGTTAAAGAAGGTTTATTAACTTAAATATGTTAAACTAATGATTGGAAGCATTTCGATATCGATTGCTAAATGTGTATATACAAGAAAATCGAATTTATACCTAAATATAAGATAACGGAATTCTTCTAAATGCACTGCCGTTATGCCGTTAAGCCTTTATGTGGACTTCAGTGCGTTAAAGAAGCTTTATTAACTTAAATATGTTAAACCAGTTATTTGAAGAATTTCGATATCGATTGCTTAATGCATATATACAAGAAAATTAACTTTACACCTAAATATAAGATTACGGAATTCTTCCGAATGTACTGTCGTTATGCCGCCATGGCTTTATATCAACTTCAATACGTTAAAAAGGGTTTATTAACTTAAATATGTTAAACTAATGATTTGAAGCATATAGATATCGATTGCTAAATGTGTATATACAAAAAAAGCGAATTTATAGCTAAATATAAGATTACGTAATTCTTCTAAGTGCTTTGCCGTTATGCCGTTAAGGCGTTTGTAGACTTCAGTAAGATTAAGATGGTTAATTAACTTAAATATGTTAAACTAATGATTCGAAGCATTTCGATATTGATTACTAAATGTGTTTATACAAGAAAATCGAATTTATACCTAAATATAAGATTCCGAAATTTTTCTAATGCACTGCCGTTATGCCGTTGTGGTTTTATGTTAACTTCTGTTCGTTAAAGAAGGTTTATTAAATTAAATATGTTAAACCAGTTATTTGAAGCATTTCGAAATCGATTGCTTAATGCATATATACAAGAAAATCTTCTTTATACCTAAATATAAGATTACGGAATTCTTCCAAATGTACTGTCGTTATGCCGCCATGGCTTTATATCATCTTCAATACGTTAAAGAAGGTTAATTAACTTAAACATGTTAAACTAATGATTAGAAGCATTTCGATATCGATTGCTAAATGTGTATATACAAGAAAACCGAATTTATACCTAAATATAAGATAACAGAATTCTTCTAATTGCACTGCCGTTATGTCGTTAAGCCTTTATGTGGACTTCAGTGCGTTAAAGAAGCTTTATTAACTTAAATATGTTAAACTAATGATTTGAAGATTTTCGAAATCGATTGCTAAATGCATATATACAAGAAAATCGACTTTATACCTAAATATATGATAACGGAATTTCTCTGAATGCACTGCCGTTATGCCGTTAAGGCTTTTGTAGACTTTAGTAAGATAAAGAGGGCTAATTAGCTTAAATATGTTAAACTAATGATTTGAAGATTTTCGAAATCGATTGCTTAATGCATATATACAAGAAAATCTTTTCATACCTAAATATAAGGTTACGGAATTCTTCTAAATGTACTCTCGTTATGCCGCCATGGCTTTTTATCACCTTCAATACGTTAAAGAAGGTTAGTTAACTTAAATATGTTAAACTAATGATTTGAAGCATTTTGATATCGATTGCTAAATGCGTATATACAAAAAAATCGACTTTATATCTAAATATAAGCTCACGGAATTCTTCTAAATGCACTGCTGTTATGCCGTTATGGCTTTATGTTAACTTCAGTTCGTTAAAGAAGGTTTATTTACTTAAATATGTTAAACTACTTATTTGAAGCATTTCGATATCAATTGCTTAATGCATATATAAAAGAAAATCGACTTTATACCTAAATATATGATAACAGAATTTCTCTGAATGCACAGCCGTTATGCCGTTAAGGCTTTTGTAGACTTCAGTAAGATAAAGAGGGTTAATTAGCTTAAATATGTTAAACTAATGATTTAAAGCATTTCGATATCGATTGCTAAATATGTAAATACAAGAAAATCGACTTTACACCTAAATATAAGATTACGAAATTCTCCTAAGTGCACTATCGTTATGCCGCCAGGAGTTTATGCCAACTTCAGTTCGTTAAAGAATGTTTATTAACTTAAATATATTAAACTAATGATTTGAAGCATCTCGATATCGATTGCTAAATGAGTATATACAAGAAAATCGAATTTATACCTAAATATAAGATTACGGAGTTCTTCTACATGCACTGCCGTTATACAGTTATGGCTTTATGTTAACTTCAGTAAGATAAAGAAGGTTAATTAACTTAAATATGTTAAACTAATGATTTTAAGCATTTCGATATCGATTGCTAAATGTGTATATACAACAAAATCGAATTTATACCTAAATATAAGATTACGGAATTCTTCTACATGCACTGCCGTTATGCCGCCATGGCTTTATGTTAACTTCAGTGCGTCAAAGAAGCTTTATTTACTTAAATATGTTAAACTACTGATTTGAAGCATTTCGATATCGATTGCTAAATGTGTATATACAAGAAAATCGACTTTAAACCTAAATATAAGATTACGTAATTCTTCTTAATGATTTGAGGCATTTCGATATCGATTGCTAAATGTGTATATAAAAGAAAATCGACTTTATACCTAAATATAAGATTACGGAATTCTTCCAAATGCACTGCCGTTATGGCTTTATATCAACTGCAATACGTTAAAGAAGGTTAATTAGCTTAAATATGTTAAACTAATGATTTGAAGCATTTCGATATCGCTTGCCAAATACGTATATACAAGAAAATCGAATTTATACCTAAATGTAAGATAACGGAATTCTTCTACATGCACTGCCAATATGCCGTTAACGCTTTATGTAGACTTCTGTGCGTTTAAGGTTTATTAAATTAATTATGTTAAACTAATAATTTGAAGCATTTCGATTTCGATTGCTAAATGTGTATATACAAGAAAATCGAATTTATACCTAAATATAAGATAACGGAATTCTTCTACATGCACTGCCGTTATGCCGTTAACGCTTTATGTAGACTTCAGTGCGTTAAAGAAGTTTTATTAACTTAAATATGTTAAACTAATGATTTGAAGCATTTTGATATCGATTGCTAAATGTGTATATACAAGAAAATCGACTTTATACCTAAGTATACGATTACGGAATTCTTCCAAATGTGCTGTCGTTATGCCGCCATGGCTTAGTATAAACTTCAATACGTTAAAGAAGGTTAATAATTTTAAATATGTTAAACTAATTGTTTGAAGCATTTCGATATCGACTGCTAAATGTGCAAATACAAGAAAATCGACTTTACACCTAAATATAAAATTATAACATTACGGAATTCTTCTAAATGCACTGCCGTTATACCGTTAAGGCTTTATGTAGACTTTAGTAAGCTAAAAAATGTTTATTAACTTAATATGTTAAACTAGTGATTTGAAGCATTTCGATATAGATAGCTAAATATGTATATACAAGAAAATCTACTCTATACATAAATATAAGATTATGGAATTCTTCTACGTGCACTGCAGTTATGCCTCCATGGCTATATGCCCACTTCAGATCGTTAAAGAAGGTTTATTAACTTAAATATGTTAAACTAATGATTTGAAGCATTTCGATATCGATCGCTAAATGTGTATATACAAGAAAATCGAATTTATACCTAAATATAAGATTACGAAATTTTTCTAATGCACTGCCGTTATGCCGTTGTGGCTTTATGTGGACTTCAGTGCGTTAAAGAAGCTTTATTTACTTAAATATGTTAAACTACCGATTTGAAGCATTTCGATATCGATTGCTAAATGTGTATATACAAGAAAATCGAATTTATACCTAAATATAAGATAACGGAATTCTTCTAAATGCAATGCCGTTATGCCGTTAAGCCTTTATGTGGACTTCAGTGCGTTAAAGAAGCTTTATTAACTTGAATATGTTAAACTTATGATTTGAAGATTTTCGAAATCGATTGCTAAATGCATATATACAACAAAATCGACTTTATACCTAAATGTAAGTTTACGGAATTCTTCCAAATGCACTGACGTTATACCGTTATGGCTTTATGTTAACTTCAGTTAGTTAAAGTAGGTTTATTAAGTTAAATATGTTAAACCAGTTATTTGAAGCATTTCGAAATCGATTGCTTAATGCATATATACAAGAAAATCTACTTTATACCTAAATATAAGATTACGGAATTCTTCCAAATGTACTGTCGTTATGCCGCCATGACGTTATATCACCTTCGATACGTTAAAGAAGGTTAATTAACTAAAATATGTTAAACTAATGATTTGAGGCATTTCGATATCGATTGCTAAATGTGTATATACAAGAAAATCGAATTTATACCTAAATATAAGATAACGGAATTCTTATAAATGCACTGCCGTTTGCCGCCATGGCTTTATGCCAACTTCAGTTCGTTAAAGAAGGTTTATTAACTTAAATATGTTAAACTAATGATTGGAAGCATTTCGATATCGATTGCTAAATGTGTATATACAAGAAAATCGAATTTATACCTAAATATAAGATAACGGAATTCTTCTAAATGCACTGCCGTTATGCCGTTAAGCCTTTATGTGGACTTCAGTGCGTTAAAAAGCTTTATTAACTTAAATATGTTAAACTAATGATTTGAAGATTTTCGAAATCGATTGCTAAATGCATATATACAACAAAATCGACTTTATACCTAAATATAAGTTTACCGAATTCTTTCAAATGCACTGACGTTATACCGTTATGGCTTTATGTTAACTTCAGTTAGTTAAAGAAGGTTTATTAACTTAAATATGTTAAACCAGTTATTTGAAGAATTTCGATATCGATTGCTTAATGCATATATACAAGAAAATTGACTTTATACCTAAATATAAGATTACGGAATTCTTCCGAATGTACTGCCGTTATGCCGCCATGGCTTTATATCAACTTCAATACGTTAAAAAGGGTTTATTAACTTAAATATGTTAAACTAATGATTTGAAGCATTTAGATATCGATTGCCAAATGAGTATATACAAGAAAATCGACTTCATACCTAAATATAAGATTACGGAGTTCTTCTAAATGCACTGCCGTTATGCCGTTATGGCTTTATGTTAACATCAGTTCGTTAAAGAAGGTTTATTAACTTAAATATGTTAAACTGACGATTTGAAGCATTTAGATATCGATTGCTAAATGTGTATATACAAGAAAATCGAATTTATACCTAAATATAAGATTACGGAATTCTTCTACATGCACTGCCGTTATGCCACCATGGCTTTATGTTAACTTCAGTGCGTTAAAGAAGCTTTATTTACTTAAATATGTTAAACTACCGATTTGAAGCATTTCGATATCGATTGCTAAATGTGTATATACAAGAAAATCGAATTTATACCTAAATATAAGATAACGGAATTCTTCTAAATGCACTGCCGTTATGCCGTTAAGCCTTTATGTGGACTTCAGTGCGTTAAAGAAGCTTTATTAACTTAAATATGTTAAACTTATGATTTGAATTTTGAAGATTTTCGAAATCGATTGCTAAATGCATATATACAACAAAATCGACTTTATACCTAAATATAAGTTTACGGAATTCTTCCAAATGCACTGACGTTATACCGTTATGGCTTTATGTTAACTTCAGTTAGGTAAAGAAGGTTTATTAACTTAAATATGTTTAAGCAGTTATTTGAAGCATTTCGATATCGATTGCTAAACGTGTATATACAACAAAATCGACTTTATGCCTAAATATAAGATTACGGAATTCTTCCAAATGTACTGTCGTTATGCCGCCATGGCTTTATATTAACTTAAATACGTTAAAAATTGTTAATTTACTTAAATATGTTAAACTAATGATTTGAAGCATTTAGATATCGATTGCTAAATGTGTATATACAAATAATCGATCTTATAGCTAAATATAAGATTACGGAATTCTTCTACATGCACTGCCGTTATGCCGCCATGGCTTTGTGTTAACTTCAGTGCGTTAAAGTAGGTTTGTTAACTTTAATATGTTAAACTAATGATTTGAAACATTTAGATATCGATTGCTAAATGAGTATATACAAGAAAATCGACTTTATACCTAAATATAAGATTACGTAATTCTTCTAAATGTTTTGCCGTTATGCCGTTAAGGCGTTTGTAGACTTCAATAAGATTAAGATGGTTAATTTACATAAATATGTTAAACTAATGATTTGAAGCATTTCGATATCGATTGCTAAATGTGTATATACAAGAAAATCGAATTTATACCTAAATATAAGATTACGAAATTTTTCTAATGCACTGCCGTTATGCCGCTGTGGCTTTATGTGGACTTCAGTGCGTTTAAGAAGCTTTATTAACTTAAATATGTTAAACTTATGATTTGAAAATTTTCGAAATCGATTTCTAAATGCATATATACAACAAAATCGACTTTATACCTAAATGTAAGTTTACGGAATTCTTCCAAATGCACTGACGTTATACCGTTATGGCTTTATGTTAACTTCAATTAGTTAAAGAAGGTTTATTAAGTTAAATATGTTAAACCAGTTATTTGAAGCATTTCGAAATCGATTGCTAAATGCATATATACAAGAAAATCTTCTTTATACCTAAATATAAGATTACGGAATTCTTCCAAATGTACTGTCGTTATGCCGCCATGGCGTTATATCACCTTCGATACGTTAAAGAAGGTTAATTAACTAAAATATGTTAAACTAATGATTTGAGGCATTTCGATATCGATTGCTAAATGTGTATATACAAGAAAATCGACTTTATACCTAAATATAAGATTACGGAATTCTTCTAAATGCACTGCCGTTTGCCGCTATGGCTTTATGCCAACTTCAGTTCGTTAAAGAAGGTTTATTAACTTAAATATGTTAAACTAATGATTTGAGTCATTTCGATATCGATTGCTAAATGTCTATATACAAGAAAATCGACTTTATACCTAAATATAAGATTACGGAATTCTTCTACATGCACTGCCGTTATGCCACCATGGCTTTATGTTAACTTCAGTTCGCTAAAGAAGGATTATTAACTTAAATATGTTAAACTACTGATTTGAAGCATTTAGATATCGATTGCTGAATGTATATATACAAGAAAATCGACTTTATACCTAAATATAAGATTACGTAATTCTTCGTAATGCACTGCCATTATGCCGTTAAGGCTTTTGTTGACTTCAGTATGATTAAGATGGTTATTTAGCTTAAATATGTTAAACTAATGATTTGAAGCATTTCGATATTGATTACTAAATGTGTATATACAAGAAAATCGAATTTATACCTAAATATAAAATTACGAAATTTTTCTAATGCACTGCCGTTATGCCGTTGTGGCTTTATGTTAACTTCTGTTCGTTAAAGAAGGTTTATTAAATTAAATATGTTAAACCAGTTATTTGAGGCATTTCGAAATCGATTGCTAAATGCATATATACAAGAAAATCTTCTTTATACCTAAACATAAGATTACGGAATTCTTCCAAATGTACTGCCGTTATGGCTTTATATCAACTGCAATACGTTAAAGAAGGTTAATTAACTAAAATATGTTAAACTAATGATTGGAAGCATTTCGATATCGATTTCTAAATGTGTATATACAAGAAAACCGAATTTATACCTAAATATAAGATAACGGAATTCTTCTAATTGCACTGCCGTTATGTCGTTAAGCCTTTATGTGGACTTCAGTGCGTTAAAGAAGCTTTATTAACTTAAATATGTTAAACTAATGATTTGAAGATTTTCGAAATCAATTGCTAAATGCATATATACAAGAAAATCGACTTTATACCTAAATATATGATAACGGAATTTCTCTGAATGCACTGCCGTTATGCCGTTAAGGCTTTAGTAGACTTCAGTAAGATAAAGAGGGTTAATTAGCTTAAATATGTTAAACTAATGATTTGAAGATTTTCGAAATCGATTGCTTAATGCATATATACAAGAAAATCTTTTTATACCTAAATATAAGGTTACGGAATTCTTCCAAATGTACTCTCGTTATGCCGCCATGGCTTTTTATCACCTTCAATACGTTAAAGAAGGTTAGTTAACTTAAATATGTTAAACTAATGATTTGAAGCATTTTGATATCGATTGCTAAATGCGTATATACAACAAAATCGACTTTATACCTAAATATAAGCTTACGAAATTCTTCTACATGCACTGCCGTTATGCCGGTATGGCTTTATGTTAACTTCAGTTCGTTAAAGAAGGTTTATTAACTCAGATATGTTGCACCATTTATTTGAAGCATTTCGAAATCAATTGCTTAATGCATATATACAAGAAAATCGACTTTATACCTAAATATATGATAACAGAATTTCTCTGAATGCACTGCCGTTATGCCGTTAAGGCTTTTGTAGACTTCAGTAAGATAAAGAGGGTTAATTAGCTTAAATATGTTAAACTAATGATTTAAAGCATTTCGATATCGATTGCTAAATACGTAAATACAAGAAAATCGACTTTACACCTAAATATAAGATTACGGAATTCTCCTAAGTGCACTATCGTTATGCCGCCAGGAGTTTATGCCAACTTCAGTTCGTTAAAGAAGGTTAATTAACTTAAATATGTTAAACTAATGATTTTAAGCATTTCGATATCGATTGCTAAATGTGTATATACAACAAAATCGAATTTATACCTAAATATAAGATTACGGAATTCTTCTACATGCACTGCCGTTATGCCGCCATGGCTTTATGTTAACTTCAGTGCGTCAAAGAAGCTTTATTTACTTAAATATGTTAAACTACTGATTTGAAGCATTTCGATATCGATTGCTAAATGTGTATATACAAGAAAATCGACTTTAAACCTAAATATAAGATTACGTAATTCTTCTTAATGCACTGCCATTATGCCGTTAAGGCTTTTGTAGACTTCAGTAAGATTAAGATGGTTATTTAACTTAAATATGTTAAACTAATGATTTGAGGCATTTCGATATCGATTGCTAAATGTGTATATAAAAGAAAATCGACTTTATACCTAAATAAAAGATTACGGAATTCTTCCAAATGCACTGCCGTTATGGCTTTATATCAACTGCAATACGTTAAAGAAGGTTAATTAGCTTAAATATGTTAAACTAATGATTTGAAGCATTTCGATATCGCTTGCCAAATATGTATATACAAGAAAATCGAATTTATACCTAAATATAAGATAACGGAATTCTTCTACATGCACTGCCGTTATGCCGTTAACGCTTTATGTAGACTTCAGTGCGTTAAAGAAGTTTTATTAACTTAAATATGTTAAACTAATGATTTGAAGAATTTTGATATCTACTGCTAAATGTGTATATACAAGAAAATCGACTTTATACCTAAATATACGATTACGGAATTCTTCCAAATGTACTGTCGTTATGCCGCCATGGCTTTGTATAAACTTCAATACGTTAAAGAAGGTTAATAATTTTAAATATGTTAAACTAATAGTTTGAAGCATTTCGATATCGACTGCTAAATGTGTAAATACAAGAAAATCGACTTTACACCTAAATATAAAATTATAACATTACGGAATTCTTCTATATGCACTGCCGTTATACCGTTAAGGCTTTATGTAGACTTTAGTAAGCTAAAAAATGTTTATTAACTTAATATGTTAAACTAGTGATTTGATGCATTTCGATATAGATAGCTAAATGTGTAAATACAAGAAAATCGACTTTATACCTAAATATAAAATTAAAACATTATGGAATTCTTCTAAATGCACTGCCGTTATGCCATTAGGGCTTTATGTAGACTTTAGTGCGTTAAAGAAGGTTTATTAACTTAAATATGTTAAACTAATGATTTGAAGCATTTCGATATCGATTGCTAAATGTGTATGTAAAAGAAAATCGACTTTATACCTAAATATAAGATTACGGAATTCTTCCAAATGCACTGCCGTTATGGCTTTATATCAACTGCAATAAGTGAAAGAAGGTTAATTATTTTAAATATGATAAACTGCTGATTTGAAGCATTTCGATATCGATTGCTAAATGTGTATATACAAGAAAATCGACTCTACACCTAAATATAAGATTATGGAATTCTTCTACGTGCACTGCAGTTATGCCTCCATTGCTATATGCCCACTTCAGATCGTTAAAGAAGGTTTATTAACTTAAATATGTTAAACTAATGAGCTGAAGCATTTCGATATCGATTGCTAAATGTGTATATACAAGAAAATCGATTTTATACCTAAATAAAAGATTACGGAAATTACCCAAATATACTGCCGTTATGCCGTTATGGCTTCTGTAAAGAAGTTTAATTATTTAAATATGATAAGCTAATGGTTTGAAGCATTTCGATATCGATTGCTAAATGTGTAAATACAAGAAAATCGAATTCTTCTAAATGCACTGCCGTTATGCCATTAGGGCTTTATGTAGACTTTAGTGCGTTAAAGAAGGTTTATAAACTTAAATATGTTAAACTAATGATTTGAAGCATTCCGATATCGATTGCTAAATGCGTATATTGAACAAAATCGACTATATACCTAAATATAAGATTACGGAACTATTCCAAATGCACTGCCGTTATGCCGCCATGGCTTTGTATCACCTTAAATACGTTAAAGAAGATTTATTAACATAAATATGTTAAACTAATGATTTGAAGCATTTCGATATCGATTGCTAAATGAGTATATACAAGAAAATCGAATTCATACCTAAATATAAAATTATAACATTACGGAATTCTTCTAAATGCACTGCAGTTATACCGCTAAGGCTTTATGTATACTTCAGTGCTTTAAAGAAGGTTAATTAACTTAAATATGCAAAACCAGTTATTTGAATCATTTCAATATCGATTGCAAAATGTGTATGTACAAGCAAATCGACTTTATGCCTTAATATAAGACTACGGAATTCTTCCAAAAGCACTGCCGTTATGCCGTTATGGCTTTACATTAACTTCAGTTCGTTAAAGAAGGTTTATTAACTTAAATATGTTAAACCAGTTATTTGAAGCATTTCGATATCGATTGCTTAATGCATATATACAAGAAAATCGACTTTATACCTAAATATAAGATTACGGAATTCTTCCAAATGTACTGTCGTTATGCCGCCATGGCTCTTTATCAACTTCAATACGTTAAGGAAGGTTAATTAACTTAAATATGTTAAACTAATGATTTGAAGCATTTCGATATCGCTTGCTAAATGTGTATATACAAGAAAATCGAATTTATACCTAAATATAAAATTATAACATTACGGAATTCTTCTAAATGCAATGCAGTTATACCGCTAAGGGTTTATGTAGACTTCAGTAAGCTAAAAAATATTTATTAACTTAATATGTTAAACTAATGATTTCAAGCATTTCAATATCAATATCTAAATGTGTA
>JAPZAG010000660.1:0-57625 GCA_027475135.1 Bactrocera correcta
GTATATAACAAGTCAATTGAAAAGTCCGGTCTGACACATAGATGGCGCTACTAAAATGAAATCCTTACGATTTTTAGTTAGCCCCAACCTTCAATAGGCGCATTGACAGCTGCCGGATCATTAGATTGTGAATTATAAATCATAACCATTTTGAGTTAAGACGCTTTTGTTATCATAAAAAATGGAGTAAATTCCATTTCAGTGTTGATAAAATATTGATTTTTGAAGAGAAAAAATATAGTTACAGTTGAAGCAAAAACTTGGCTTGATGACGAGTTACCGAACACTTTTCCAGGAAAAACAACTCAGGTGACGAGCGAGCTAACATTTTACCAAAACCAACTATGTATAAGTTGATGATTCCAAACAGTGTTTGAAGATGTTCAAGCGTAAAAAATCACAGTCGGCTGGCAAGGTATATATATTGGGATATATTTTGGTATATATTTTGGGATAAACAATAATTAATAATAATATATAATAATTTTTGTTTTATTATGGTAGGTCGGGGACTTCTCAATTGACTTGTTAGATTTTCAATTGACCCGAAAGATTTTCACAAAACAAAATATTTCTGAGTTCTGTTGATTTATTTTACTTTTATCTATTTGATCATTTTGCCTTAATGCAGTTTATATATAGTAATAATTTTTTCTATGAAAGTAGGTATTATTGATATATGTATATATATTTGAAATCTTCTAATTTTATATATCTATAATTAATATATATTATTCGAGGTTTTGGCGAAATTCCGATTATTTTCCGTTCAATTTGTTACAGCCGTGTCGTGACCATTTCGGGCGACGAAGCTTTAAATGTATCTTTATCGAAACTACTTTTTTCTATGCGATCATTACGATATCTCAAGTTCTAATCAGACGATTTACTTGAAATTCGGCTTGCGTATTTTGTAAATATATATTATATGGTATATGTCTGTCGATGAAGCAACAAAAAGTCATAATTTCTAATAAGTGAAAAAATCGATTATTTTTGTTGGTTCATACGATTCCAAATGTAATGTGATAATTAAGAGTAATTGTTATATATTTTGGATAACGAGATGTGTACAAATTGTAACGAGGAGGATGTGACCTTTCTTCACATCCACTTTAAGGACGCAAGAGTGTATGTAACTTTTTTTTTAATTGTAAGAAAAAATGGATAGTAATATCGCCAATTGACAAAAAACGCCGAATTATTATTTTATATTTACATGTATGTAAGTAAGTCAGTTTCCTCAGTTAACCAAAGAGTAGTAATGATCGTTCATTATACGACTGCTACTTTCATTTTACTCATTTTTACTATAATGTGTGGTGTGATTACGATATATAGCCGTTTCTTACTGTTTGGACGATCATAATTGAACTTAGAAAATTCTTCAGATGACGACATACCTCTAAACATAAACATTGATCAAGCAGAAAGTTTCTCACATTTTTGTGAGGAAAAAATTCACTACACGCATTTTTGTTAATCAAGTTCGTGAAACAACTTGTGTTTCCAAAAATGCCAAGGAACCTCTTCTGCTTCATCTTGTTCAAAAGTGGTGAAATATTGAACGAACTCGTCAAATGGTCAAATGCCGCGAGGCATAATGTCTCGATATAAGTTAATACAACAGAAAAAATATGAACCGACAAAGATAATAATAATAGTTCTCTCAGCTGCTAAAAAAGATAATCATTTATCAGCTAAAGAATTATTTCATGGCTCTTTTTGTGGACCTCAGTACGCTGCTATTATGAGCAAAGAGCGGTTTCTTTTTTACAAACGAGTTTACGGATTGATAAGTCACATGACGAAAGACATGAAAAGACGATGGATTTCTAAACAATCCATTTCAAGGTTCCACACTTAAAAAAAAAAACACAGAAACTTCAAATTTAATTATCTCTTTCAAATGCTGGATGCGACACATCTCAGATGGTCCATCCGTCGAGTCCAATTATCGATGACTCATTTGAGCATTTCGACTGGTACCTGACGAATGACGAGGATGATGTTTGGCTCCAAGACTTGAATCGAAGCAGGATCGTTCGCATACATTTTAGACTTTACTTCACCCCACAAGAAAAAGTCTAACGGTATGACATCACACGATCTTGGTGGCTAATCGACCGGCTAAAATTAAAATTATCTGCACTATCAATAAATCCGTTGATATTTGTGTGTGGGAAGTGGCGCCATCTTATTGAAACCAAATGTCGCTGAGAGCTTCAATTTCAGGCATCAAATTGTTGATTATCATGGTCGCCATAGATGGTTACGTTCTCATTGGCATCATCGGCTCACAGACACACCAACCGTTGTTTTTCTGGATGAAATGGCTTCTCTTGAATCTCTTCATGTTGCTGTCGCAAATACGGAAATTTTGATTGTTTATACCCATTGAGCCAGAAATGGGCCTGAATGCTGAACAAATTTTGGCTTGAAAATATCGGATCTTCTCGAAACTTTTCGCTTGGGAGGGTCGAACGACTTCATTATTTTGTACGCTTTCAATTTAAGATCTCGTTTCATGGTCTTTGTATACACTCTCAGTTACGGCCGCTATGTTTTCTGCACTACGTGTGGCACTTTGTCCATTCGGTCGAATATTACCCAATAATGAATGCTGGGTCTCATATGAGCGATAGTGTTGCGAATAGTACGATCAATATTCCGATTATACATATTGACCATAAGTTGAGCAAAGCGCGCAAAACCCATTCTTTATAGAACGTGAATTTTCGTAATAAAGTTGAAGGCGTAAGTCTTTCCAAGATGAAATGCCAAACAATACTGAACAAAAATAACGTGACAGCTTGACACGATCTGTCAAAACCAACTGTATGAAAAGTGGACCGCTACTTGGATCACCCGCTACAAAAGCATTTACTCTTTTCATTAAAATTTTGAAATTTTTGTAAACATATTTTTAAGAAATATCTAAACTTGCCTTTTTACTTTGCTTTAACCAGTACAATTCACATTGCAATAAAATTAGTGTTTTAGTTACAACTGCAGTTAAAATTTTTTTATATACATATGTATGTTAATACTAGAAAGAAGAAAAGAAGCCAGAAACAGCGAAAAACACATCAAAAAAGTATTGGCACACATCATGCTTTTTTGAATATTCCTCTTTAAGTTGACTTATTATGATCCCGTTTTTGGTGATTTCTGTGAGATATTTCATATTAATGAATAATTAGAGCAATTGACTTTTAGTAATGTGTTTAGCCTTGACATATATTGAGCAAAATGGGTCGCGGAAAAGAAATAACCGTTGAAATGCGGAAACTCATTTTGAATCTGTACCTGGAAAAAAAATCATTGCGCGAAATAGGACAAAATGTCAATAGATCATTTTCCAATGTAAGGAATGTAATAAACTGCGGAAATATAGAAAGCAATTACAGATCTGGAAGGCCAAAACCTTTTTCTGATTGGGAGGAACGATCCATCGTTGGCGCAGTGGCAAAAGACCCAAAAATTTCGGCTGTAAAATTGAGTGAAAAAATGCAGGAACAACTGAGGAAAACATTTAGCTCACAGACAGTCCGAAATACCCTGCATAAGGCCGGTTATCATCGTCGTGTTCCTCGGCGAAAGCCTCACATTTCAAAAGCTAACAAAAAAAAAGAGGTTGGATTTCGCTAAAGCTCACCTACACCAACCTGAAACTTTTTGGAAAAACATGATTTTTAGCGATGAATCCAAATTCAATTTATTTGGATCGGATGGGTTTCAAAAAATATGGCGAAAGCCCAACATGGAGTTCCAAGAAAATAACATCTTAACAAACAAGCATGGCGGCGGAAACGTAATGTTTTGAGGGTGTATAGCGGCAAGTGGAGTTGGGAATCTGGTTTTTATAGACGATAAAACGGATAAGCTTCTTTATTTGAGCCATTTGAGAAACAATTTGCTTCCGAGCGTAACTAAATTGGGCTTAAATGGAGAGAAATGGCAGTTCCAGCAAGACAATGATCCCAAACACACTTCTGATCTCCTGATTTCAATCCCATTGAGCATATTTGGCATTTGCTTAAAAAAACAAATTCGCAAGCACCAAATAACTTCGAAAAAATCCCTTAAAAATGCTCTGAAGGAAGAATGGGCCAATATTACCAGTCGGGAGACTTTCCATTTGGTCGCAAGTAAGCCAAGGCGCTTGCAAGCGATTATTAAAGCCAAGTGAGGTGCAACAAAATATTAAACATGTTCAATTTCTTTTTCTTCATCTTTTGTGTTACCATTTTTATATTTTGTACCAATACTTTTTTGATATGAATATGACTCTTTTGCATTATTTTCTAAATAATTAGTGTGAATTTTTTATTTTTAATTTCTGTATATATGTATTAAAAAAACATTATTTAAAAACATGTTTGTTTTTTGTTTGGTATGTTCAGTTAACTAAAAGTTATATTGAAGCAAAGTGGAAAAACTGAGATGTGCCAAAACTGTTTTGACTCACTGTACGTAATAGTAACTGGGAAATGCCCTTATTCGATGACTCTTACCTAAACATTTTGTTCACGTGATATTTATATTATTATTATTATATTATTTTTTCTTTATTTCTATTTTAATTTTGCTGTTTTTAATTCTGAATTAACAGATTTCTTTTGTTTTTTGCTTGCTCTACCAATTATTCACCTGTATGAATTATGTGTTTTAAGTTTTAAAGCTCAATAAAATGCTATATGAATATACAATTTGTATGCACATCTGAAATTTTATAGATTTCAACATTTTTTACACGATTTTTCGAAGTAAATATAGTTCTTTATTTCATCTTACACGGTTTTCAGATGATATCGTACGTAACGAACGTATCCCCCATTATACTATAGGAAGCGTCTCTTTTTTACACGGTTTCTTTTTACACAGATTTCTGAGGAAAAAAGAGTTAGGTGTATATTTCTCTGAGTGAGTTTGATCTCAATTTACACGTTGACTCAGACGCAGTAAAGAAAAAGTTCTTTGTGTAAAATTTTGAATACAAATACATATGTTGGAGAAGATTCCACATTTTATGCCTGCATTTCGTTTATAACCATTTTCTTTGTCTTAAACTGTGAGTTTTTGATTCTTATATTCAGACAAATTTACAAAAATAAAAATGCAAATTAAAGAGATATGTATGAATACATTTATAAATAAAAGAGCCAGTTGGTGAAATGAAATAAAGATTTTAATACACACCCTTTACACGGATTACAGTAATATACATACATTTATAGATATATAAGACTAAAGTTATTAGCATAATTTTTGTACACTTGCCCAAACGATTACACGTGTACACCAAAATAGCACAATAATTGTAAATGTTATTCCAATAATTTAAATGGAAATAAATAAAAAGTTATTTTAAGAATATTCAAAAAGTCTAATGGCAATGTTAACATTTTGTGCAAAAATTATAACAAACAAATAAGTTTAACTAGTAAATAAGGTTATAAGCAGTTACCCATAAGAAATACGTAATTGCGTAAGAATGTGCGCGTATTGATGTAAATGTATTTACAATTACATATAAAAATATGTGTAGGAATTTTATAAACATTAAGTACTTATATATGTATGTATATGCATGTAATTTAATAGCCGGTTACGCTCGCGTGCATATGTATATACATAAGTACATGCATAGAATAGAATAGAAGCAAAACCACAGTATATATATATATGTATGTAAGTGCATAAGTGTGCTTGCAAGTAACTTGAAAAAAGGCCACAAAAGCGTGTCTTTATTAAATTAATAAATGCTAGTGAAATTCTGTTCTACCGCCACTGTTCCTTAGAGACTAATTGTAACACATACTATTACATATTATGTAATGAGTATAAACCAATGTACTTGCATAGACTATTTAAAATCAAAAATAAAAGTCATAAAACAATTATAATCGTGGGTGTCTTTTTAAAGTTGAGCTCCAATTTTTGGTATATAAGGTTGGCTTATATTAAAAAAAAAAATAAATAAAAAATAAAAAAGATAAAAAAGTTTTGCGGTATTTTCGCTAGTTGGCGCCGAAAGCGCGTAGTTCTAGTTTTATTCGTCGCATCGGGTCATGCTATACCTTTTTGGAAAGCTCATTTCACGCGCTAACACGTGTTTGATTGATTGTTGTTTCTTTTAAGTCGTTCGTGAGTTATAGCGTCGCAAACATGGAGCAAAATAAAGAGAAAATACGGCATATTTAACAGTACTACTACGATAAAGGCAAAAATGCATCTCAAGCCGCCAATAAAATTTGTGCAGTTTATGAACCCGATACAGTTTCGATTTCCACCGCACAACGATGGTTTCAACGTTTTCGTTCTGGTGTAGAGGTGGTCGAAGATGCGCCACGCTCCGGAAGGCCTGTCGTCAAAAATTGCGATAAAATCGCTGAATTGGTCGAAAGAGACCGGCATAGCAGTCATCAAACCGTTATAAATCATTTGAAGAAGCTTGGAGTCACTAAGCTCGATGTATGGGTGCCACACGAATTGATTCAATAAAAATACCGCAAGACTTTTTTGACAAACCATTATAATGTATAATTTCGGTATATAAAAAGCGAATAACATTGAAATTCACTAAACCATTCAATTCTAACCACAAATTCGAGTATACCGAAACAACATAGAGAAATTGAGAGCCTTTACATAAAAAATTACCGTATATAATAATCAAAACTTGTGTATTTGAGCAGGATTCAGTAAACGCCTTTACATGACCTTAAGGGGCTATTACAGTGTGACACTTTCAAAAAAAAAAAAAACAAAAAAATGTTTATTCTTTTTCCAAAAATATCCTGTGAAATCAGCAAGGTCGTGTCTTGAATAGTTTTTGGATGGCAGCGTTCTAAAGAGCGCCCACTCACAGGTATAATCATATACAGTTACGGACAATAAAATAGAATCAAAGGTGTTGCTTGGAAACAATGGCATAATTTTTTTGAAATTTTTCATCTATGTAGTAACTTTTCTGCATAATAACAAATGCAATAATATGTACTTTAAAAAAAAAAGAAAAAGATAGGATTGTCGAGTTTTATAGTTAACTGTAATTTAAAAAGTGTAAATAGCGTGCCTCGTGCTTAATGACAAAATAATGGATTCAATAGCGAAATAGTTTCATAAATGAAAAATTTTGATTTTAAAAAGCGTAAAAAGTAGTTATGTTAACTTAATTAGATCTGTGGAGTGAATAATTGTACCAATTATGAATTTATTAAAAAAAATGGATCGAGAAAAACATTGTTTAGAGGAGGAAAGATTGTGCGTCTAAAATTTGCAAAGAATGGGTCACGCGTAAAGGAAAATTGTAAACATATGAAACATGTCTCAAACAATTTTGTTTGATGTCTTAAAATTTCCATAAAAGGTTGAAAAAATAGGCCGACCACAAAAAAAATGACTGCAGCAGTCGTTCGAAATATTGCATGATTGCCGATGCGCGTACCGTTTAAGGCCTCTGCAGCCATTCAATGAGAATTATGTGCAAAAATTTTTTCAAGAACAGTAAGAAGACTACTTGTAGAGAAAAATTGCTTTGGCACATGGTCCCGAAAGGTGCCAATGCTGAGAAAACGGCATAGACGCAATCGTATTCAAAAAATGGTTTGACATTTTATGGTCTCAAAGTAAAATTAATATTATAGGATATGATATTTTCGCGTGAGTCCGACATCCAAAAATCAAAGAAATGTGCGTCTGCTACACGACTAGGTAGTATTGTTTCTCATATTGTGTTCCGGGACCTATATTTTGGATACAAGAAAACATAGAACGCCATATATACGTTAAGTATTTAGATATGGTTGCATTTTGGCAATTCCAACAAGAGAGCGACCCGAAACATACTTCGAGTCTTGCAAAAAATGGTTTTCAGATCATGGTGCTAGCGTTAAGGCTTGGCCGGAGTAATCAGCAGATCTAAAACTTATCAAAAGCTTACGGAAAATTGTTAGGGAATATATTGCACCCCTTAAACCGAAAAATAAGGCAGAATTCTGAGAGAAGGTACAAAGGTCTAATATTCTGTTCCATAGAACACTTTCGGTACCCTAATTAGGTCTATGCCTACAAGATGTGCATCGGTATTAGACGATTAAGAATACACTACACACAATTTTTCTATAGGTTACCCTAAAAAAATTTTTTTTTTAATGTAAAAGATTTTGATTCCGTTTTTTGTCCATCGAATTTTTGAAATATATTCTTTACCTTAGTTTTTGTAACATTTTTGAATTGTTTTTTCCAATATTTTTTACTGCTACCCTTGATATGAAGTACATAATAAAAATATAACTTAGTTCAATTTAAATCAAATTCATAATTTTTTGGAGAACGGAAAATTGGAGCAACGGATGATTCTATTGCCCATAACTGTATGAGTTAAACTTTAAACGCGTTTTTATCGAAACGAAATTTTTCAAAATTGCTGACATCATGACTCAACGAAAAATTAGCCGATCGACTTGAAATTAAAATTGAGTATTGTTGAATACATTTACTAGATAATGACCTACGATATTTTTGATTGGTTTAAAATTGTTAATTTGGCATTAAAAACGAATTTTTTTCAAAATTACGTCATTTTGTTAATTTCTGATATTTTTCAAAAATCGTAGGTCATTGTATAGGAGATATCTTTAAGTTTAATAAACTTTTTGAATTTTTTTGTTTCAGATACTCATTCGGCTGGAATCATGTCAGCAGTTGGGGCACTTTTTTTTGCACCTTCGAAGACAACTCATAACTCCGTTATTTTCAACATTTTTGTAAAAAAAAATTTTAAAATATAGTTGAAATAATACCTTATTACATTCGAAGAAGTTCCAAATATTCAATCGCCTACTTTTTCTTAAAAAGAATTCACGAAAATCGCCAAATTTTTCATGCGTTACACTGATATAGCCCCTTAAGGTGAGTCTAGTCGTCTGATATCAAAAGAAGTGACATTGACTGATCATCGAGATTTCCAGATTTGTCTGATATGAAAAGAGCCGATATTGATTGATCGTCGAGATTTCCAAATTCGACTCCCTCATTATTTTTTGGCAAGATTATTTCAAAAGCATGGAGTCCCTGTTTCGATACGCTTCGCAATACCCGATATGCTGAGAAAAGTCAAAGCAAAATAACGATATATCTCCATACGACCACTACTCATATTCCATATTCAATAAATCAGCTAAGAATGCGATGACTTTAACTGTCCATATGCCTAAAGGAAAAATCAAGAAAGTCAACTTTTTGATAAACTTTTTTGGCCAATTTTTGTCATCGAAACTAGAAAGTTATTTGCCGCTGATACATTTCGTTTAACAACTATTATCACTCATACATATTACATATTATTCAAAATTGCTAACATGACATACGTAACTCGCTTAAGAATGCCAGAAACTTAGAATTCAAAGGTAAGGTTTATATAATAGGCTCACACTTGCATTCGTTAGAAAATTTTACTACGTAATGCTACCGCAATAATATACATATCACACAAACCACTTGACTGATTTAAGCCAAAAAAGTCTCACATTCTTATAACACCCTCTTAAAGCTTGTACAATGCTGCGTAAATTATAATTTAAATTTAAACTAATTAGTTTATAACTTAAAAGCAATATCAGTTTTGATTATAGACGTTTATATATAGGCAGTATAAAGTGCATGAAACATGTAATTGATTGAGTCGTATAGTATATTTTTGGATTTATGAATAATAATATAACTTAAATTTATTCTCTTGCGGAGAGCAGTAAAAACTGAAGACTGGTCATTTCACCTTTAAAATAATATTTTTTGCCTTCTCATTTTGGGCCCATCCACCACACTATCGGATTTATGATCCCTAAAAAGCTTTACATCAAAAATCCCTGACTTAAAACCACCTCAGAATCATAGTCTCTTAAGCAAAGCTTTTCGGAATGATCCGTAAGAGATTTTCCGCATTTTTCCGTCTTTTCGGCTCCCTGTACATCAACCCGCTCTAATGCACATTTACAAACAATTTTTACTGATACTGTTACGAAGAAATTCACAAACCAGGACTTCAGCGATGATTCTGCTGGGACAGATTTAGCGCAACATATATTGAGACAAAAAAGCACCCGGAAATTGTAATTAAATTCCCCGGGTAAATGATATTTCAAACAAGAAGAAATGTTAACTTCGGCTGAAGCGAAGCTAATATACCCTTCACAGGTGCAACTTTTGTGAAGATACAGTAGAATCCGTTTGTTATGACATCGAAAGGAATTGACAAACACATCATACAAAGCGTTTTGTGAAATGTAAAACTTTTTTATATAAATACTTATGTACATATGTACTTAAGTATTTTAATATAGAATCATAGTAATTAAATATGTATACTTACATACATATAATAATTAAATATGTATATATACATATTTAATTAAAATCAAAATTGCACGTTATCAGCACATTATAACACATACAAGTGTATTTTTTACTGTAAGTAATCTGTAATTTTTGTCTGCTTTTGTTTTTTCATTTTATTGTAAAAACAGTCTCTAATACTATTGTGTATAGAAGACATAGCTATGGTGAAATTATCATTTTCAATATTGCTGTGTGATAATAATTCTGCAGCTTTTATTGCCTCTTCTGCGGTAGGTAATGGTTCGTCCTCGACTTCCTCTTCCCCATCACTTTCGAGTTGTTTCTTAGCACTAATGTTCTGTACGATATTTTCATCGGTGGGTTCTTCGGATGTGAGGAGAGCGCTATCGACGACAACATAATCTTCCCACATTTCCGGTGCTGCTAAAAAATCTGAATTTAGGTTTCGTGACCACAAAGATAAAGGAATGTCATCTTCTTCATCGAATTCATGTTCTAATATTTGAATATGTAGGTAAACCGCCGTGGCTTTCAATGAATCCTGCATGTTTGAAACAGTTACGAATGGTACTTTGTGGCATTTTATTCCAGGCATCATTAACCATCAGAATTGCATCTAGCACCGTTATTTTTGTAGAAGAGTTGTTTTCATTAGCATCAAGACCGTTAATCATTTTGAGCACAAGGTTCTTCCTAAAATTCGTTTTGAGTGATCGTATTATTCCCTGATCCATAGGCTGTAGTAGTGATGTTGTATTCGGCGGAAGGAAAGCAAGTGTTATAGACTTTAAATCAGTAACATTTGGATGCACCGTGCAATTATCAACCAGCAATAGAATCTTTTTCTTTTTTTTCACCAAAAAACGATCCCAATCACGAAGCCATTTTTCAAAAAGTTCTGACGTCATCCAAGCTTTACGATTGTTAGCATAATCGACAGGTAATGATTTGACACTTCTAAAACATCTTGTTTTTTGTGACTTTCCAATAATGAGCAATTTCTTTTTCTCTGTGCCACACATATTAGCTGCTACCATGACAGTTATTTTATCTTTCGACTACTTACCTCCACTACAATTTACACCTTTAAATTTTAAAGTTTTATCCGGCATTAATTTGTAAAGAAGTCCAGTTTCATCAGCATTAAATTCAGCCACACAGATATCAACCAGTTTGTTGTTGAATTTTGATCAACAGACGAAGATTCACCGACAATTTTTCCCGCCACAATGTTACGTCGAACTTTAAAACGACTGATCCAGCTTGCAGAACAATTGAAGTCGAAAATACCAAAACGCGCGGCAAAACCATTTGCCTTTTCCTGTAGCATAGGGCCGCTGACAGGTATTCCTTTGTTTCTCATGTTTTTTAAACCACTGAAATAATGCTTGATCAACATTTTCTTGTCGTGATTTTCGAAGCCTGTTCGGTTTCAAAACATTTGAATTGAACGATTGCTTAATGCGGTTCTTGTTTTAAAAAATCATTGAGATTGTCGAATGACCCACGCCAAATTCCTTTGCGAGACATGAGTTAGATTCTCCATTTTCTAATCTGCATATTATTGCACCTTTCTCCTCAATTTTAAATGCTTTACGTCGTTGTGATGACATTTTTTCACAGTAACAAACAAAAAACAAAGCGTGACCTTCAAGCGTCAATTACTTACTGAGACTCAAAACAAAAACGAGCCACGTGCCGAACGGCGTCGGGAATCAACGAACACTGCCGGAGATGTAAAGAATCATGCCAGTCATTCTAACCGGACATAATTCATTAAAAATGGGTCATAATAAGCGACATGTCACTGTAAGGGAAGTCATTATATCCGACTTTTTTATAAAGAATTTGATATGAAAACCAAACTTCGTAGTGTAATTACGTCGTAGTAACCAGTTGGTCAATATAGACGGGGTCATAGTAAACGGATTCTACTGTACATTGTCAAATGTGAAAGTTTTCCATACAAGAACTTGATTCCGATCGTTCAGTTTGTATGGCAGCTATATGTTATAGTGGTCCGATATCGGCAGTTCCGACAAATAAGCAGTTTCTATAAGAGAAAACGACGTTTGCAAAATTTCAAAACGATATCTAAAAAACTGACAGACAGACAGAGGGACATTGCTAAATGGACTCAGCTCAACGTATTGATCATTTAAATATATACTTTCTAGGGTCTCCAAGGCTTCCTTCTGGGTGTAACAAACTTCGTGGCAAACTTAATATTCCCTGTATGCCAAATATGAGCGAGATCTGTCAACCAGTTTGTTTACAGGAGTTTGTCAACTCGGCACACCTCAGTTTGCGATTTTTATACTCGATAAAAATATCCAATAAAGAATTTGTCTAAATAAATTTCTAACCAAATTTCGTATGCGAAATCGTTGCGAATGTAAATGAATGGAAAAGGCTTACGGTGATTCAATTTTATCAAAAACAAGCTTACATGTGCCAAAAAGCCTTCAATGACAATCGATAGATCATTTTGGGTATGAAACGCGTTCTTTCTCGACTCGTCCAGATAAAGCTGATATTTTTCAAAAAGAGTACCGTAAACAGGTCTCTCTAGTCCAAAAACGCGATGAATACGAGTACCATCGACCAACCACCATTTTCACGAGATTTCGCTCCGTGTGATATTTTCTTGTATTTTGCCCTTAGGAAGCATTTTGAAAAATAACTGAAATAGCGGGGAAACTTTGACAGTATTCATTTAGTATTTTCACCATTTAGTTGAACAATACAAACTAGTTTGTAAGATTTATAGCAGAGGTTTTTATATAGTAGTACTTTCCTCTGAAATACCTTTTATAGAATAAATAAAATCTGTGATAACAAAAAGAAAAATGTTGTAGAATTAAGGTATATACACCATATTCTGTGAAATGTACACTATTTAAGTTTATTTTTCTACCTAATAAAGAATTTGAATTTGACAGTATTCTAGTTAGGGTTAGTACCCGAAGTTTAAGAGATTTTTTACTTTTCAGCCCATGTAGTACAAAAATAGAAATAATGTTATAATCGAAATTATATTGAAGATATTATATGCATACTATTCATTAAATATACCGGCAGATTAGTTATAGTTTTTGAAAAATATGTTACATTTGGATTTGTCTATTGTTCAAATATCTATTTAGTTGTAGTTCCAGGTTATGTGTTTAAAGAAAAAAAAAACAAAAAAAAAAATGGCGAACTTAAAAAAACAAAAAAAAAACGATTATTTTATATAATTGATCGTGTTAAATTTTTTTCGTGTATTTTTTCGAAAAGTTCATTCAAAAAAAAATTTAAAAAAAAGGTCCCCAAAAGTCAATTTCTACAAAAGTTATGGCTATTTTAAAATAAAAAAGCCATTTTTTAGCAAAAAATAGCAAAATTCATAACTTTTTTGAAGTTGGAGAAAAAATTTTGGAAAAATTCTCAAAAATGTTTTTCAAAGGGTAGAAAAGGATGGATAAGTTTCAGCAAAATCTAAAGGGGTCGGGTTCAAAAGTGGTCGATATACTTTCTCCCGAAGATGAACATTGCATCTATCCGTCGAAATATTTGAGCGAAAAAAATTTTCTCATCGGCTATGAAGAATATTTATTTGAGTTCATAACAATACATTTTTAAAAAAATATGTTTTAATTATAAAAATCGTAATTTTTTTGTGCAGCCTCAATATTCGCCTTTAAGCAATCGACGAATTAATACTCGTTTAAATAACAGATAATCTGTTCAAACTGTCCCTTTATGGCTCGACGTATATTATCCACGGATGAACCATCAGTCACCCGGATTTCGTTTTACTTCGGCATCTTCCTTATTTATAAATATACATTTTATATATAACATCATATCTAGTTATCTCGATTAGTTTTGAGTTACGAAAAATCATTGGGTGACCAAAACTAATATACTGTGAAACAGCAAATTGCAGAAGTGTAAACATAAATAATACTCTTTGTTTGAAGTTCCAATGTAGTTTTATTTATTTTATTTGTAACATAAATAATGAAATTAAAAACATACATAAATTAAAAAAAATTAATAAAATTTTAATCAAGCGAAACAGCGACGATAACTGGTTCTCTCTCAAAACATCTGTAATTTTTCGTTAAAAGCTGAGAAAAGCTGTTTTCACTTTGCCAATACTATTACAGCTATATTTTGAATTTTTTTATTTATACATTAGGGTGGGTAAAAAAAAAAAACGAATGTTTTGGTAGACACCTCTTAAAAAGTATAAGTTGTAACGGAAATGTTCGCCGTCTAACGGTTTTCTTTTTTCTCATTATCGGTTAGAAAAACGTATATCTCGCTTCCAACTACCTGAAAAACAATCTCGCTTCATAGATTTTGTATGAAATTAAATGCTCTACAAAAGGGTGTCTTACGATTTTTTTGTAAACCTATCGGTTTAGAAGATACTAACAATTGGAGTTTGACTATTTTAGGGCAAATTTATTTTTTTCCTTTTGTTTTTTTCAGACTTAATAAAAAAAACATAATCAAAAATTATAAAGCTTATAAACTCGTAGGGACTTTCCTTTCTTACATAGAGTACTCTAATATATAATATATACCAACACATGTAGATATTTGTGCATACTTTACATGTGATGTCAATAATAAGGCCAGCGACTGTATAAGTAACTCATACCAAAGAGTTTAATGCGAATATGATTTCTCCTTACCTATAATTTATGAATGTATATACAATCGTATGCTTAATCGCACCGCTGAGCGAACCGCATCGTGAATGGTGGTTGGGAATCAGCGCAAAAATCAGCTGTAAATTCAAATGTGAGCGTTATCTGGTCAGTTGCAAAAGTGACAGAGTCCGAGAAAGTGGTTTTTCTGCAAGCTTTTAGCGCGGCGTAAATCTGTAAACAACTATCAAAAATATAATCCAAGTTTATAAATATAAAGTAAGCGATAGCGAGTGTTTGTAAAATAAAAAATGGTTGGGCAGCAACTGAATAAAAAATTGGATGAATTGGAACAATGGTTCAAAGAAAATCCAAAATTACCGGAACAAATTGGTATGTGTGTCAAAATAACGTCAATGAAATATGGAAATAAAGCAATGAACGTTAAAGATCATTATGCAAATATTAGGAAATGTTAAAAATAATATTGCGTCCGTTTTCAACAAATTATCAACAAATTATGATAATGAAATATTTTAAATGCACATATCTAAGTAATGTATTATATCTATAGCACAACAGGTCGAAAGATACATAGTACATGGTAGGCATTTTGAGCAATCCACGCTTTTGTGTTTGAAAAAAAAAGATATATTAAGTAACTTGTAAGACATATCAATCAATTCAAAACCGGATTTTTTACGTCGATTAATAGCTCGTGCGGCTAACATTTATCGGTGCAAGTGAACTGAAACACGGAAAGATGCTAGTAGTTAACTAACTCATAGTTACTTCTGATTCTGTTAGAGAAACTCCATCAACAGCGACTTTTATAAAACGTTATGGCTCAGATTTGAAGTAGAAGGAAGTGTTTCATTAAGACAATGCATTGTATCGCAACTCAATGGTAAACTATGGCAAAACCATTTGAATTATAAGATAATAAAACGACAATCGCTGAGATGGAGGACGATTTTGAAGCAAATTACAATTCGTACCTCAGAAATGTGATCGAAAAGTTGATCGATTGTAACCACTAAATAGCAAAAAAATTTTGATAACATAAACAAAACTTTCAACTTGCCTAGTATGTTCTTATATGGAAACAACAAACATAACAAGTCATAAATGCATGGCTGCAAAACTTGAGTGCAAACCGCAAAACGCAATCAAGCGGCGAAATAATTTTAAATTGTATGCACACATATGTATGTATGTTTGTATGTGATATAATCAAGAGGGTGTTAAAGCTTTTACAAATGCAAAAAATTAAGTCGTTATGATTACAATAGTGTACATATGTATGCTATGTATAATCGAGAGATTTTTTATCAATTTCTAGATGGAATGCACGAGTAAGCAAGCACTTAAATATGATACGTAATTACGTTTTGAATATGTTCTTACGGAATTCAAAAATATAAACTAATCTAAAATTAATCGAGTTAGATATAGAGTTATATAAATATAGTATATAAATGCTCAGTATCACGAGAATAATTAAAATCCGTGTTATTATCTGTCTGCAGGGCCGTCCGCCCGTGCAAGGCGGAGATATCTTGATGGAACTTGGTACGCGCGTTCCATAGTATAAAAATTACTGTCCGTAGATTGGCATAATCGGATCACTGTCACGCCCACAAAACGGTATTAACCGAAAACTTTCAAAGAAAGATGAAACTGTGGGCAATAACTTTTGCAAAAGTGGGCGTGACCCTGTCTCTAATAAGTGTAAATGTACATATCTCCTAAAGCACTAAAGCTACAACAACCAAATTTACCCAACCGAAATATTATAAAAATCATTTTTTGAAGGAAAATTTTCTTCAATCCAGCCAAATCTATTCAAACCAAAAATATTCGCTCAAAGTATGGGATATGCAATTGAAATTCAGTGGGAATTTACTTTTCTCGCAATAGTGCCTATTAGGGTGGGTCGATTCCGGACTTTTTTCGATTCGGGATTTCTAATAGTGCGGAAAAGTTACCTTAGAACTTCCTGATTCCAATGCAACTTTTTGTTTTGAGATCGGTTTGCATCTTCAACCCCAACTCCGGCCTTGAAATTTCGGAAATTCGCCTAGCGCCTGCAATACGCATCTCATGGCAAAATGTATAAAACAAAATTTGTTTGTCACGTCTTTTGCTACCGAAATGGATCATGGCCGTAGGACGAACCGTTCCCGGGATACGAACTAAAATGCCGCGCGCCGCAGCGCAAGGTGAAAATCGGCTTGCGGCCACACTTCTTGACATTGATTTCGCCGAGTGCTATCACTCACATTCATTTACCTACGCCAAAGGACACGTTCGGATAGGTCTCCACATAAATATTTTTTCATCGAGTTCCTTCACTCTTGTCGTTGATTTCGCCGAGTGCTATCACTATATTCTCTCAACAGAATACAGAACTCAAAATATCTGTATCTAAATTTAAATTTAGACAGAAATGTCCTGTGTTTGGCATATATCCGTACAATCTCTCTGAGTCCCAGTTACCTAATTACCAGGATGTTCTTTTGTGTTATCAGTTTGAAAGATTTCGTATAGGGCGACTCCGAGGCGACAACTATGAACCTAGGAGTAAAGAGGTTACAGAAATAGTTGCAAAAAAGGTTGAAAATACTTTCAAAAAGTCATCTATTCCGATAGTTTCACACACCAGAGTTGTACAAATGCTCACCACATACCATAAAAATTTTCTGACTCTTAAACAAATGTTTTTAAGACACCCAATAGGTTTGAGCTCTAAAAAAGACGACTTTGTCTCTTCTGCCGGAAAATTCTTTGACATCGCTGCTTGTAAATGCATTTATTTTTCTTCTTGCACTTGTCTAAAGGAAAGGAAAGTTCAATGAACAACCATTTCTCTTGGACCAGAGGACCAGAAGAATTGGTCGAATTGAAAGTGTTGATCTATGTACCTGAAACAAAAAAGATTACAAAGAAAAATGAACGTAAAGAAAAGCTTTCAAAACGTCAACTTTAACGTTCAACTTTCGTGGCCGCATAAATAGGCCAATGTGTGAGTTATCTTAAAGAAAATGAGAGAGTGTGTTTTATTCATATCAGTCATAACTTATACATATAAATAAAATTGGGGGAAAACTTAACCCACCTCCCATATAATTAATATCAGATTTTTCCTACATCCGGCTCACTTTACTCCACATGATTGGTGATTGTATGAAAGGTACCTTCAAGAAGCCCAGCGAACATTTTTTAGTACTATATAGAAAAATTTATTTAATTTCTGTAACTGAACGATTGGTTCAACAAGCGGGAATAATTTAAGCCAGCAACTGTGTACTTTTTCGCTTCCAATTTAATGGAACTCAAATATAAGCTTTAGATCCTTCTTTATTTACTAGTTAACAGCTTTAAGTCACATATGTATTTACAATATTTTTTATTATATTACAGATCGCATTCTCTTACGGCGCTTTCTTAAATGTATGTACAACAATGTGGAGGAAACCAAAAAAATTATTGAATTAAATTTTTCAATACGAAATAAGAACCAACATATATTTCTTCAACGTGATCCCGACGATGAAGCTGTCAAAGCCATACGAGATGTGGTGTAAGTAAATTTTTGTCCAATGAATGATGCGGGTCAATAAGTAATTAACAACACTGCATTGGACATGACACTTGGGTATAGTTCTTCAAAGCTGAAAAGCGAATACATTGAAACTCGTTAAATCAATTTTAATCGGTCGCCATCAACGGAGAAGATTAACCGTAGATAGAGGCAAGCTCTTTCTAAAAACAAATTCTTTTTCGGTCGATATTGCTCTCTTACCACGGAGATGACCGCTTTAGAAGTGGTCAAAACAAAACCATAACTGCGAACAAGCTAGATTTTGACAATGAAGTGACAGTTTCCAAGATAATGTACTACACGATTGCCTCTTCACATGAGATAATGTCTCAATTCAGCCATAGCACTAAGTACATATTGAATCGTTCCTATAAAATTAAATTTAAAATTAAGGATCTTTCATAGGTGCTCAAATAGCAATTCGGCAGAAATGTTTTAGCCTTTTTATAAACGACCCAGTTCTCATAATGGTAATTCATAGTAGCATTTGGAGTGACACAATTTGAAAAATAAATAAAATGAGCATCGAATACGGAGAGCAGCAGGCCAATGTGTACAGCCTTGAACTTACTGACCCTACACACGGGTTTTACGTGGGCTAGTTTGGTGGCAGTCCGTAGCAGAATCATCATCAGAAACCCTAAGAATGTTGAGCTTGCAAAGATACTTCAGTTTCAGTAGAATGGGAACAGAATAGGGTACCATTATATTCTTGTGATTTGCTACTAATGATTTGAATTCACGTGAATATCCTTCTGGCTCGTGATAAATGGCTCAAATTCACCTTTTCTTAGTTGTAGAGACACGAGGTTATATAAAAACTCTAGTAGTAGAAGTGGCTTTATGATCTCAAGACAATGTTTACTATTACTACGACAATTTAATATGTTTCCTCGAATAATTGAATTCTTGCAAATCTTTGAAATCCGACATTCTCGCTTTAGTAATAAAAATTGTTTTCTTTCTTTAATTATAATTAAATAATAATTATTTGTTAAAAAATTAACTGCATATATTCCGTGCTCTTTACAGAGAAATGGTACCACTACCGGGTCTGACACCAGAAGGTTATAAGTTATTATTGTTTAGGCTATCAGATAAAGATCCCAAAAAGGTATCAAAAATGTAGATTTATACTTCTAATATTACTTTAACTCTAACTAATTTAATTTTAGTTAAATAGCACCATCGAGTGTAAAGCCTTTTTTTTGCTAGCTGACTGTCGTTATTCTGAGCTCGACATCGAGAAACCGCAAACACAAAAGACAGAGAAATCGAAAGATGATACTCAGACGGAGGAAACAAGTGAACTCGAAGAAGACTCGCTGCAAGATGATTCAATATCAAATGGTGAAATACAGATATGTGATATAGGTGATTACACTTTATCGCACATGGCGCGCATTTCCTTCACGACATTGCGTATGTATATGAATTTTCTTCAAGAGGCGTATCCAGTACGTTTACGGGCAATGCATATTATAAATTGTCCGCCATTTTTAAACAAAATGGTGTCTATTGTAAAGCCTTTCATTCACGAGGATGTCTTTAAAATGGTAATTATATAATATTTGCAGTATCCGACTAAATAGGATTTTCTAATTTTTACACTCGCTAATAATCCACCTAACGGTTATTTGTAACACCAAGAACATTTGTAGTTTGGAAATGTTTTCAAAATTGGATATAAACTCGTCCTCTATAATAAGTTAAATATACTAAATGTACAGAGCTATGCAAACTAAAGTCTGTGAGAATATTTCGTATGACCTTTACATACCACAGTGTGAAAATTGAGAAAAATTCAAAAATTTGTACACATATTATGTTATCTTTCAACTATATTTTGACACTTAGTATCTTCGGGAGCTCCTCTCAAAAAACACGTTTTACGATGACACTATATCTCTGAACTGGATTCTGGATTCGGAAATTAAAAAGCCAAAAAGTAATATTAAATCTAGTAAATATATTTTTTTTTTTTTTGACAGAAGCCGCCATTCTCAAAAAAAAAAAACTCATTTTTGACCAACATTTCGGTCTTAAATTGTTTATAAAAAATATTTATCGGTAAGAAAAAGTCTTCGATTAATTACTAAAAATTATATTTAAGAGCGCGTGTTACCAACTTTGAAAACACTATTTTGAGAAAAATTCATTTAAAGTTTGGAATGCACTTCCAAGCGCTCTGGAACTCCTTTTCAAATTTTCATGTAACTTCGAAAATATTCACCAGAACGATATAAAATTTTCTGTGCGTAATATATTGTATGCGGATTAAAAAAATAATAAAAAATTAATTTTTGTGAAAATTATAACTGTATAAAAGGACTGCGTCGAATAAAATTGTCCGTTACAAAAATGAAAAAGTTTTTTAAACCAGTTGTCCGATTTTTATAACTAAAATATTTTATTAAAAATATTTATTCGAAATTTGAAAAACTGAAGAATAAACCAAGAATTATGTTAAAAATTATAAATAAATTATTAATAAATACTTTTATTTTTCCCGGAACGCCGTCCCAAGTGCTTTTACGGTAGTGTCCGATCTTCTTGCCCGCGTTTCTATCTGGTACTTTCTGTACCTTGTACGTCTTCAGCCCAGCTTCTTTCTTCGTTCTGCGTACGAAAGATTCTGAGCAGCCAGCCTTTTTCGCCAATTGCCTGCCCGAAATTCTTGGGTCTTTCTTGAGAATGGTAACAACGTTCTTCGCCTTCGCCCGATCATGTGGCCCCGTCTTTTTACCAATCAATACACACATCTTCCTTAAAGCTTTTAATAAAGCGAGAAATGGTTTTAAGGTTAGCCCCTACCTCTTTGGTAAATTTCATAAACGACCACTGCGGTTTCTTTAGAAAAGATTTAATAATTTTTTCGCGCACTTCCACTTCGCTTGCAATTTTCGCGTTAAATAAATTTTTATTTTATAATTATTTATGCATAATAATTTTTTTGGCATTTATTTCAGAGCTACTAAGATAAAAATTTGTTTATTTAAAATTTTTAATTGCACGATATGAAAAAAAATGTAACAGACAATTTTATTCGACGCAGTCCTTAACCCCTTAACTGCTTAAACACACAAAAACCGCATGCCCTCATTTCGTTCTATTTAAATATTTAACAATGACCGTGGCTCCCCTCTTTACAAGAAATCACATTCATTACAAAATATTTTTCCGATTCAGCTCATATGTATGTATGTAATCTTTGCGCAACCAATTCCCCATTCAAAAAATATCGGTCAATATTCTTCCAAAATGTTGTCTTCGCACTGTCTTCATATTCCAACAATATGTTTCAGGTGTGGAAATTAAATTTTTCTATTCCATGATATTATCGATTAACATTTTTCATAGAATCTTAACCAAATTTTCCTTTTTATGGTATGAACCTTGATTTCATCGCAGGTTATTTTATTTTCAAAACGTCTCCAAACCACTGATGTTTTTTGGAAGAACTTTTTTCGTAAGAGCAACACATTTAGTGGCTTAAAAATTTCTGCATAGAATAACCACTAATGGACACAATTTCTCTCTCATGTTGATCCGAAACTGGGTCCTGCGAAAACGCAGTCTGCACCTCTTTTTAAATTTTTATATACAAACTATATAAATTATTAAAATGCTTTAACCAACAGATACATTTTCACACTGAAGGCATGGACAGTTTGTATGAAAAAGTGCCCCGTCATATGTTACCGAACGAATATGGCGGCAATGCCGGTGATATAACGGATCTGAAGAAAATATGGACAGATAAATTGAAAGTTAAAAGGCAAGCTGTTAATTATTAATAAGCTTCAAATGTCAATTCACTATTTATTTGTTAATCATTTTGCAGAGATTACCTAATGGATGAGAGGCATTGGAAAATGGATCCAGCACAGAACTCGCGACGTTGGTATTTGTTTTGAAAATTTTCAAATCCACAAAATCATTATTATCTAAAACTCTTTGGAGAGTGTTTACCGATTTGTAGCCATTTGATGTGATATGTTGTAAAAATGGAAATGCTTAGGTAAATTTATATGGGAGTATGCAGAGTAAATTGTATAAGGATTTTTTTTACTGTTGTTTGTACAAATATAACCAATGTATATATCATATGTATGTATATAAAAATTACTTGTCACATTGATTGTCCGGGCTAAACTCCTAAGCTTCTGATCCAGCTTAAAGATAGGATAGTTTACTTATGTGTATTAGAAATTATACTTTACATGAGAAGAATATGCTCAAAATCAATTAAGGGGGTATTCTAGTCTAGAAATTAAATTTTGGGCAGCTTTTTGGATTTTATTTAAAAAAAAAAAAAAAAAAATATTTTTGCCATCCATTTTTTTATGGTGTTTTTATTGATATCTTAAGAATACAGAAAAAAAAATTTACACAGAAATATTAAAAATTAAAATAATTAGAGGGAGGGGGGAGAGACAGGTGTACAAAAAATGGCGCATCCTGGTGACATTGATCCTGACTCGCCTGGTGGTCTGAAAAAAATCTAAAGAAATTCTTTATCAGTGAGAATGCTGTTATAGTTCCTACCTCAGGGAACACGAAATTTTTTTTTTTTTTGAAAATGGCGACTGCCTGAAAATAAAAATCATTTTTTTTTACCCTTTTTTTGAAATTCCTGAATTTTTTTAAATATTAAAAACAAAAATTTTGACACAATGCTGGTTCACACAAAATTTCAAGTAAATTGGTTGTATAGAACTTGAGATAATGCAGGTACTGTGTGGAAAAAAGTAGTTTCGAGGAAAACGTGTTTAAAAAATGAGTCTAGGAGAGAGAGGCTAGGTACTGTGTCACTAAAGTAACTGTGAGCTACAATTTTAATTTTAATTTTTAAAAATCTTTTTTAGGATATGTTCTTAAGGGTCTTAACTTTAAATATATGAAAAAAATCGAATTTTTCAATTTCTAGAGTAGAAAACCCACTTAAATGAAAAGCATGTGTTAAAAATCAAATAAATAAATAAAATAAATAAGGACGGTTAGCTTTATTAATATATTTTAGTTCGCGTCAGCTTAAATTATATTAAACAAGTAAGGAAGGGAAACAAGTAAGGAAGTGCAACCAAACATTTTATACTCTTGCAACTTGCAAAAATCATAGCCAGGGAAATACTTTAAAGTGTTCGAAAATCTTGCTATTAGTAATATAGCGGCTAGCCCAAGTTTTCGCTTAAATATATATATTTTAGGCACAAAGATACACTTTTACCAATAAAACACGCTCTCTTATTTTTATTGGAATAACTCACATATTGGCCGATATATGCTGTACAAAGTCACACCGAATTTCGAAAATCTTTATGTTAAGTATACGAGGGCTAAGGGAACTATTTGTCCAATTCAACCCATTTTTGACATACAGAAAAGAATTATCCCTTAATTTCAGTTATATATATCACACATTGGCCGACATTTTTGATCAGAAGTCAACCATAGGTCAACTAGGGGCTCTATTGAATTTAAACAATTTATTGTCATAAGGTTAATTAAGATTAATATAACGGGCACACACTAAAAACATTATTCGTGCAAAGTTTTATCCCGTTATATTAATTGCTTCTTGATTTGTGTATTGGAAACTGAACGAAACAAGTGGAACTTAAAATTGCGCTATATGGAAAGTAGGCGTTGTTATTGTCCGATTTCGTCCATTTTCACAAAGTGACATAATAATGTCGAAATCGGTTGGACGGATCTTGAGATATGGGATGTCACCAAAAAGAGGGTGGCGCCATGCCCATCATCAAATTTTTACACCGGCTCCTGTAAAGCTCTTTCATACCTCGGTGGTAAAAATTAATGTCTCTGGCGTATTTAGGTTTTGATTTATCGCGCTTTTAGTAGTTTTTAGCAGTAGCGTTGTATGGGGAGTGAGCGAGGTCATCCTCCGATTCCATACATTTTCACTCTGTCGGTAGAAGTTCTTGTAAAATTTATACTCAGCAAATTTGGTTGTTGCACCTTAAGTGGTTTAGGAGATATGTACATTAAGCTTGTTTGAGGGCGGGGCCACTCCCACTTTTTCAAAAAAAATTCCCACAGCACCTTGCTTCTATAATCCTCTGTACCAAATTACAGTTTTATATCTTAATTTAGTGCTCATTTATGCCACTTTATGTGTTTTCGGTTAATGGCAGTGGTCCGATCACGCCCATTTAAGAACTCGATTTTTTTTTGTACTAAAAATCTCACTTACCAAGTTTCATCGAGACGGACAGACGGACAGACAAACAGTCAACCGGATTTCAACTTTTTTCGCAATCCTTATCATTTATATATATGTATATAACCCTATATTTGTCTCGATTAGTTATTACAACTTCAAAGTTATGACTGTCAACAGTGGCGTGAGAGCCATGTTGCGAGTGCGACGACTGTTTGTTTGATGACAGGAGATATTTCGTCTTGCCACCACCAGACCTATGTGCTTTGTTTCCTTATACAGTCTGGAGAAATCGGAACTAACGGCGCGGGTGTTGAGACCGATGATATCGAATTATTTTCTCCAGCAACAGGTTGCAGAAGTCACACGATAGGGAGTCGCCTGAAAGCTCGTTTGGTATCGAACGGCTCGGAGAGATTCTCCCCTATCCTGACGGAGCTTTTGGTATTTGCGGAGATACCAAATTCAGACATCGTGACATAAAGCTCCTTTTCGTGGTATCAAAAGTGGCTTTAAAATCGACGAAAAGTTGGTGTGTGTCAATTCTCTTTTCACAGGTCTTTTCCAAGATTTGGCAAATGCTGAATATCTGGTCGGTTGTTGATTTTCCAGGTCTAAAGTCACACTGATAAGGTCCAATCAGTTTGTTGACGGTGGGCTTTAATCTTTCACACAATGCGCTCGATAGAGCTTTATTTGCGATGTTTAAAAGACTTATCCCACGGTAGTTGGTGCAGATTGTGGGGTCTGCCTTTTTGTGGATGGGGCAGAGCACACTTAAATTCTAATCGTTGGGCATGCTTTCGTCTGACCATATTTTACAAAGCTGATGCATGCTCCTTATCAGTTCTTCGCCGCCGTGTTTGAATAGCTCGCTCAGCAATCCATCGGCCCCCGCCGCTTTGTTGTTCATCAGACGGGTAATTGCTATTCGAACTTCTTCATGGTCGAGCAATGGAACGTCTGCTCCATCGTCTATTAAACCGCTTACTAGAATATAATTTAATTATACCTGAGTCAAAGCAAGGCGTGGTCGAAGTCTTCTAGTATGTATAATAAATACCACAATATAGTATATAATATGTACTCTGTTTACGCATATAAATAAAAATTTTAAATTATGTTTTGAAAAAATTTTAGCTTCTGTGCAGTCTTCACAGGTGAGTTCCTTACACCGACTATTTGTATAACTATTTCTGACAATGTAATCGGCCAACGGTTTCCATCCAAACAAAATTTTGCTACATCTTTCTACCCAACATTAACGTTATCAGTCAGTTTGAATGACACCTAAGTATTTGATATTGTGATATCTAATTCGAATTGAAATTTTTGCCACATTCCGTCCAAATACTTGTAATTTGTCAAATTATTAAGTTTCTATAATTTGTATAAAATGACTTAACTTTAATGGATTAGTTTGTATGTACCTACACATATGTTATAGTGAATTTGGTCTTATCTAAACAATAAAGAAAAACGCTATGGACTAAATTGAGTCGAAATCGATGTAATCGTCATATTTTACCCCGGCTCTCATGAATCCGTGTCATACCATTTCGGGTGCAAAATTTTATGTCTTTTACGTATTTGGTTTTGGGGTGATCGCATCGTTAAAGTGGTCCTATCTGAACAATATGTTCGATATAAATTTGTCAAATAAAAGGAATTGAGTTCGATTAGTGAGTTTGAGATCCACAAACAATTTTTGGTAATAAGATGGCATACTCTAAAGCCATTATTAAAGTTTTATACCGTTAAATTATTAGCTTATTGATTTGTGGAAATTGAGAGAATCAAATATAATTTAACATTGTGCTATATGGAAAGTAGGCGTGGCTGTAGTCCAAGTACATTTATTTTTCACTGTGACAAAGGGATTTGAGAAAAACGCCGGATCCCGAGATATGGGATTTCACCATTGTCCAATTTTTACTCCGGCTCCCATGAAGCCGTCTCATACCATTTCGGTTGCAAAATTTGATGTCTTTTACGTATTTAGTTATTGATTAATCACAATTTTAGTAGTTTTTAACATGGGAAGTGAGCGGGGTTATTTTCCGATGTTATCCCACGGTAGTTGGGATCCATTTTCACACTGTCGATAGAAGTACTTATAATATGTTCATTAAACCGATTAGAGGGTCCCGCCACTTTTTTTTTGCCAAAAATGCCTTGCTACTACGATCCCTTGTGCTAAATTACAGTACCATATCTAATTTTATTGATTATTTATGGCGTTTTGTAGGCTGTGTAATACTAGTAATTTTTTCTTTTACTAAGGAACGCGCATACAAAGTTTCATAAATATACAGTCTGTCTAGTAGAATCGTGATCGGCAAAATTTGCATAATTTGAATGCACCTTGGTAGCGACATCATTTTTGTAGGACGCATTGCAAAAACTGCCAGTTTCGTGAAACTATTAGAAAGTGCACGTTGTTTTAAAAAATGGGTTCCGCGTACGAGAAGCGATTTGAAGCTGTATTTCTTTGTCTACACCCTAGAGGGCCGAAAATGTCACGTTTAGCTGCAGCAAAATATATGAAGAAGTCGAAGTCGTTCGTAACGAAGTGGACGCATCGGTATTTAAAAGTAAAAAATGTCGACGACTTGCCTGGTTGGGGCCCTAAAAAAAGGATCTCACCAAAGCAGGACAAGAAGATCCTTGATTTGTTTGCGACGAAGCCGGGCTTATCGTTGCGTAAAGCTAAAGAAATTGTTACGTTGTTAAAATATCGGTTGAGACGATTCGAAAACGTTTAGGCGCTAACGACGTCAAATACCGCAGCTCTCTTAAAAAACCGTTGCTCACATCATCACACGTTGAAAAAAGACTCGCCTGGGCCCGGGCCAATTCAGAACGGAATTGGAATAATGTAATATTCACGGATGAATCTTCATTTTGGGAAAATAGTAACATAAATCGATCTTGGTGTACCGCTAACAATCGATTGCTCCAACGAACTGTTAAACACCCAGTGAAGGTCCATGTTTGGGGATGTTTCTCAGAAAAAGGATTTGGACGCCTTTTCGTGTTTACCAGCAATTCGAATGCGATTTTGATGAACAAAATTTATCAAACAGCTTTATTGCCATCAGCTGCGAAGATGTTCGGAAGAAGAGGACACTCTTGGCTTTTGCAAGAAGACAATGACCCCAAACATCGCAGTCGAATGTGTGCAGAGTGGAAACAGCAAAATGGTGTTGAGGTGTTAGATTGGCCTTCACAGTCGCCTGATGCCAATCCGATAGAAAATGTGTAGGCAATAGTAAAGCAGAAACTCAGAGGAAAAACGATATGGACAGCAAAACAGTTGTCAAGACAAATTCGGCTGATTTGGAAACGATTGCCTCGGCAACTTGCTCAGAACTTAGTGCAAAGTATGAGTCGGAGGTGTGAGGTCATAATAGCGAATGGCGGTGACTATACATGTTATTAAAAGTATTGCGTACAATAAATATTACATATAAACGTGTAAAATGTTTTTTATTTGAAACGAATCGGACAAATAAACTCCAAGTTATGGCGATCACGCTTCTACTAGACAGACTGTATGTATCTTAAGTTACAGCTTGTACGGACGGACAGACAGATAATCACACGGATTTCAACTTTTCTCGTCATCCTGATCATACAAACATATACATACATATATATATAACTCTATATCTATCTCGATTAGGTTTCGGTGATACGTACAACCGTTAAGTGAACAAAACTACTATATTCTGCAACAACATGTTGGAGGAGTATAAAAAGAGTCTACAACTAAACAAATGTCGTATTTTTCTTAATAACCCATTAACTTTCAAGAAAATTCAAACATTTTCTTAAAATCCGTCAAAAAAGCATTTAATTTAGGTCATTAACGTCAGCTACACCGAAGCTATAATACCCTTCACAGGTTCAAGTTTTCTTACAATAATTTCATTTTGGTCGGTCTGTTTGTATGTTTGCAATATGCTATATTGATACGTTCTGAACAATTACTTCGTATATTATACAGTTATCTTGAACAATATGCGTGCCAAATTTTGTAAAGATACGTTGTCAAATAAAAAAGTTTTCCATATATAGACTTGATTTTAATCAATCAGTACGTATGACAGCTTTGTATGTGCTTTAGTGGTCCGACGTCGACGGTTTAAACAAATTAGTAGCTTTTTTGGGAGAAATTTTGGATCGACTTCTCAAAAACCGAATAGTAAAATCCAAAAGAACAAGAGATATAAAAAACTAGAGAAGGCTACCAGAAGAATATCCTGCTTTTAATGGAATTATACGTATATTTTATTTATATATACATATGTACATGCATATTTTAGTATCTATTATTTTGGTGGAATAATAATTATATAAGTAAGTACAATATATAGTATTATTCTGTGCTGTCGAACAGGATTTTGAATATAATCAGAGAGAATTCTGGTAGAGATTCAAAACGATAGTTTGCGACCAGCAATGGGAGCTATGTTTGAAATTCTAAACTATCATGATTGAGAATAACTCTTAAAAATCTTTCTGAGAATTTTTCTGGACACTACAGAAATCTATTTTGAACAATCTATGTATAGTATATCTACTTGAGTGAAATTAGGATAATCTAAAATAACGAATGGTAAAATAACATATATTCTAAGACACCTTTTTTACTTTTTTTTGCTAAAATCTTAAAACTATTTAGGAATTTATACCGATATGCTTAATATATGTACCATAAAAAATCATTAGCTCAAAAGTTTAGGAAATACTGGCGCTGTATAACGGCCGTTGCACCGAATTTTGCGCGCACAGCAACTCAAGCTGAACAACGCGAGCGTTTTTTCGTAAAGCGCCAAGCATTGATTCCACAATTGTACCATGGAACGCAACAAACAAGCACAAAACGGAAAGGCGGCGTAGGTATGTACATGGAAATTGCACACATTTATTTATAATCATATACAGGCGACTATAAATCAGTAGCGAATAGCGAAAAGATAAATAGAAAATAAACGCAAACGAATAATAATAATAATTTGCAGCTTGTGCAATCCAGCTCAGTAGGAGACTGACTTCACAGCTCTCCAATACAGCGAACGAAAGTGAAAATATTTACGCGGAACTGAAAGTTACAAAATCAAGGATTTTTGATATAAATGATAACTGCATATGTAAAGTATAAGAATTAAACAGTTCGTCTTAACTACAGAAAATAATATTTTTTAAAGTTTGAAAATCAGTTATTGACAAACAAAATGAAATTTGACGCGGCAGAAGAAGCTGAAATTGATGAATTGTATGAGTGGTTTCAACAAAATCCAAAATTGCCGAAGGAAATTGGTGAGTGCTGAGACTTAGGGCAGAGCTAATTAATGTACACCCATTAAGTGGGGGGTAAGGTATTTTTGTTTTGTTTTTTTTTTTTTGCATTTTTTTTTTAATTTTATATTAACGTACAATATCTTAAGATTATTCCTCGTAAAATATGTACAGAAATAGTGTTTAAAATTTCAAAAGGATCGGTGCAGTAGTTTTGAAGTTATGAGGGGCACCGCAATTCAACTTTTTTTCGAGACCCGTCCGAACAATTGCTGGCATTGCCGTATTTTTTAATATTTCTTTGTAAAAAATTGATAAGACATTTTTCGAATGTCATACTTCAATGTACCATTGGTTGGATAAATAAATTTTAACTGTGTCGTCAGGAAAAAAATCACAAAAACATGGCTTTTTTCGTATAATTTGACCTTACCTCCTCCCTTAACAGATATGTATGTACTTATATGTAGACATTAATTTTTTATTAAAGTTATATAAATTGTAATTTCTAACGCATACCTGAAAGTGAATTCCATAAATTCACAGAATTGTTTTCAGAAATTTTGTTAAAAAGTGGAAGTGATTTAAGTACTCTCGGATTCGAACTGAATAACAAAATTCTTATGCATATCCGTCAATCGTAATAACATCATTAGCTTTACTATAGAACCTTCCATATTTGAAATTAACTGTTAACTACCGTTACGTGTTCTATCAAAGTAATTACTATATTATTTTGACTTATCATTCACAGCTAAGCCGTATAAGGTGTCTAAGTCAAAGTAAATATTATGAGCATATTTTATTTTGGTTTTGAAAATAATAAAACGATCAATCTACATATGGACTTAAAGTAAAGAAAAAACGTTAACCTCGATTGCACCGAAGCTACAATACCCTGCTTAAAAAATTAAAAAGTGTTTCTTGATGAGAAGAGGACGTGTGCAAAAAAGAGCGATATCTCAAAAACTGAGATACTAGTTCGAGTCTATACGTACGAATAGACAGATGAACGTGGGTAAATAGACTCAGCTCTTCACATTGATCATTTAAATATAAAATTTAATGGCTCTCCGATGTGTCGTTTTGGGTGTAACAAACATAGTGACAAACTTGCTATACACAGTAAGATCTCTGACTGTGAGTCAGAGATTCTCAAACATCAATTCTTTTATTTTATTGACGTGTTGATCATCAGCTGATGTTGGTGGCCATCCTGGACGTAGCTCGTCGTTAACGCGTTCACAGCTCTCTTTGAATAATTTGTACGAATCAAAAACACGACAAACAATTATCACTTAATGCCTTTTCCAACATTCTGAACGTTTCGGCACCAGAAATTTTATTCCGCACACAAAATTTAATGGAACATCTTTGTTGAACAAATTCGGCGATAACAAAAACACTGCTTTATTTTTTGATAGGTTGTATCTAATTACAAGGTGGGTTCCAAAGTAAACAGGACTTAAAAAAAACAGAACAAATGAAAAATTTTTTCGACAAAATCAATTTGTATTATTCATTATAGACTTCTTCTGCTTCAATACAGCTTTTTGCACGGTCCAAAAGCATGTCGCACGAGTGTTTTACATAGTTGGCCGGTAGCTAGTTGGCTGGTGCAAGCCTTTTGAATGGCCTCTACGTCGGCATAACGCTTTGCTTTCACGGGCAAATTCATTTTTCCAAAAAGGAAGAAAACGCACGGTGCCGTATCAGGTGAATACAGGGAGTGGTTAATGGTTAAAATGTGATTTTTAGTCAAATAATCGTCCTTCGAATGTTGGATTCTGAGCAATTTTTGGTCGTCAGTGAATTTGTGCGGCAAAAAACCGTGCACACACCTTTCGTAAGCCCATACTTCATTTCCTCAAATTGCAATGATGATTTCGGCTGATTTTTGATGAATTCACTCACAGTTTCGATGGAATTTCCGGTGATCACGGATTTTGATTGGCCCACATGTTGATCGTAATTTATGTCCTCACGACCACTTTGAAAACGTTGAAACCACTCGTGCACTCTGCTACGGGATTGGCAATTTTCACCATAAAATTGTTTCATCAATTGAAACGTTTCGGTAAAAGTTTTAACAATTTTAAAACAAAATTTAATGTTGGCTCTTTATTAGAAGCTCATTTTCGCACCGATAATACAAACATACTGACACTTAAAACGCAATAACTTCACTTCCAATCAATGAAATGTCATGCAATTCTCACTGGATAATCGATAAAGATTCTAACGCACCAGTCGATATATAGATGACGCCGGCAGGGGGCGCTAGATTTAAAAAGTCCTGTTTACTTTGGAACCACCTTGTAAATCATTAAAACTTCACAGTTGATGAGACGTGGTATTTTTGGTTCAGATTCTAGAACAAATTCCGAGTTTCACATACACCAACTTTATAATAGGCGCGGAAATCCAAAATGTTGAAATCTATAACCAGAATTCTTTGTATTAAGTGAGGTTCTCAGTTCCGTTGTAGCCGAACACCATAACACACATACCAGATTTTTTTTTGCAACTTTCTCAATGAATTATCTGAGAGCACTATTTTTTCAAAAATTTTGATTGAGTATTGAAAAAAAACAAATAAGAATAACTTTTAAATGAACTGTCTTTACGATTTTTGAAATCCAACTCGAAACAAACCAATATACCGTTAAAATGATTAATTGTTAAAATCTTTCTTTCATTTATTACGACATAAACTAAGATATTTTTCTGTCAGAGAGAATATGAAACAAAAGTTTTTATGAAACTTGGGGTTATTGTATTTATGTAATTTGATTTAAAGGAAAAAACTGATTTTAAATTGTCAAAATATTTTAACTATTTTCAGATCGGATACTTTTGAAACGCTTCTATAGATGCATGTATGGTGACTTAAAAGGCACCAAAAAGCTTATACAAATTAACTACAGTTTGCGGAATAAACACCCACACATTTTCCTCGAACGTGACCCAACCGATGCGGATAGCAAGCAAACATTCGACTATGCGTTAGTACCATTAAATACATAGTACATATCATGGATAATAGAAACAAAGCAATATCATAAACGAAGCGATCTATCAAATTTTCATAGTAATTATAAACAAAGCTTTGCCATCCTTGTTTAGTACGGTATAAAAAATAGCCTTCGTTTCGATCGGTAAATTTGTATGACAGATATACGCTATAGTGACTCGATCTGAACAATTTCTTCGGAGATAGCACGGGTGCCTTGGACATTAACCCATGCCGAATTTCTTGAAGATATCTCGTCAAATGAAAAAGCTTTCCTTACAAGTACTTGATTCCGGTCGTTCAGTTTGTATCGCATTGGTGTTCTACTGTCATCCGAATAGAACAATTTATTCGCCCATTGCAACACTATATTATGCAATAATTTAAGCCAGATTTCATGAAGACATCTCGTCAAATGAAAAAGCTATCCATACTTCCAATCGTACACTTTGTATGGCAGCTAAGTATATGCTATAGTGGTCCGATATCTGCGGTTCAACAAATGAGAAACTTCTTGGTGAGAAAATTAGATACAGACGGGCTTGGCTTGGCTCAATCGGCTTAGCTCGCCATGTTGATCATTGATATACATTCGTATATGTTTTATAGGGTCTCTGACGTTTCCTTATTGGAGTTAAAAACATCGTAGCAATCTTTATTGCCCTGTTCAGGGTATAAAAATGTCTGGGTTCTACCGTTATTGCTTCACTATACTATATTTATATGCTCTCACTTTCCATGTTTTTTTCGCTTATTTGACAGAGATTTGGTGCCACTTCCTGGACTTACGTCAGAGGGCTATAAAGTGAGCTGTTATCGCATGGTTGATATGGATCCCGGAAAGGTTAGTTAGGCAATATTACATATTCTGATTTTTTGAATATTTGTATTATGGTAGGTCAATCACAACGCCGATACTAAAGCATTTTTCATGGTCTCTGATTGTCGGTTCAATATGTATGATGGTGGTGCATCCAGCGAGGGACATTTAGAAACATTTGCCAGCGGTGAAGTGCAAATATTCGACATGAACGGCTACACATTGAAACATCTGAGTAAGATGACCTTCAGCACACTGCGTATTTACATGGCGTTCCTACAAGAGGCACTACCTGTGCACTTAAAAGCTATACATATCATCAACTGTCCATCCTACTTGGATAAAGTAGTGAGCATCATGAAACCGTTTGTCAGTCGTGAAGTCTTCAAATTGGTAAATTACTGAAATTGGCATTAGCTTTCTTTTAAAATGTAGCTATAATCATAATAATTATCAACCGAAAAGATTCATTTCCATACCGAAAGCTTGGACAGTCTGTACGAGCATGTGCCTCGTAGCATATTGCCAGAGGAATATGGCGGAGATGGTGGCAAATTGGCGGATCTAAAGGCACAACTTCTGATGGAATTATCTCGCAAGCGGTAAGTCCATTAAGTCCAAGCTAAAATTAATATCTAAAAAATACATATATATGTAACACTATATATTTCACTAAAGCGAGTATCTTATGGACCCAAATCATTGGAAGGTCGATAAAGAGAAGGAAAACGCAGAACGTCGCCGTTGGCCATTTAAATCATAAATATTCAAGTTCAAGTTAAAGCACTTTCATTTGTGTGCATATATTTTTAATCTTTTATATACATAGACATTTACGTGGATTACATACTTATATTCTCATATACACATTTCCATAACAAATGTCCGAATATTCTCCATGTACAGTATCGGACAAAACATTTGCAACTAAAGCGAAGTTCTAAATTTTTTTTTTGTCTTACAATGCTTGTTTTCCTTCGAATTCCTTTTTGTTCCTTGTTTATAAATTTACAGCATTGTAGTAACATATTTTGCAACATTTTTCGCGATCTTTTTTTTTATTTTGCCGGTTATATTTGAAAACAATTTCAAATGTACGCCAATTTGCCGCGACAAAACAATTGCAACTCTGTATTGTTCATTTCTTTTCTTTTCTCCTTCGTTCGTTTCTTCTAACGGTATTGAGTTTCAATTAATTAGAACATTTACTGAGCATATTTTCTGCTCTGAATTTTTGCGAAAATACATACGTTTTTATTTAAAATTTTTTTACAAAAAAAGTATTGGCTCTAAATAAATTCGGTGAGGCATTCCGATCACGTGTTATTGGTGATTATAATAACGGAACTTCTCAAAAAGAAATTTCTGTAAAGTACAGAATTCACAAGTCATCAATCTCACGAATAATTTCGAACTTTATTAGGAACAAAACTGTCGAAGTAGTGCATCGTGGGCGCCGACCAAGAAAAACTGATGGAAAAACTGACAGCTCAATTGTAAGAGAGATAAAAACATATCAATTTCAAAGCGCTCCGCAATTGCTAAAGGAGCTTGGGTTACCAATCTACTCAAGAACGGTCGCTTATCGCCTAAATGACGCTGATTTACACAGTTACCGACCAGCCAAGAAGCCGCTTATTAGCAAACGTAACCAACTAAAACGATTGTGTTCGCTAAAGAATCATCGAGAATGGCCAAGAAGCAAGAGGAAAACTGTTCTTTTTAATGATGAGTTCAAATTTCATTTGGTAGGAAGTGATGGTGTGAGTTTCGTTCGACGCCCACGAAATAAGCGTCTTAAAAATTTCTATTGTCTAAAAATAGTCAAGCAACTATCTATCTATGTTATGGTCTGGGGATGCTTTTCTACTTCTTGTTTGGGGCCGCTTCATCGTATTAATGGTACCATGGATCAGTACGTTAACAAAGACATTCTGGAAACCGTAATGTAGCCACTTGGTAAATGGGAAATGCCACTTAAGTGGGTCTTCCACCAGGCTAACGACCCGAAGCATATGGCGTAGGTCATAAAATCGTGGTTACAGAGGAATAAAGTGGATGTAATAAAGTGACCTCCGCAGTCCCCAGGCCTTAATCCCATAGAAAATTTATGGTAAATTGTAAAAAAAAAGAATTGATCGCAGTAATGTGCCAAATACTGATCAGTTTTTTTCAAAAGGCCCTATAGGCATTGAGAATTTTAACCCAAACCATAGGGGATAACCTTATACATAGCTTCAAAGCCACTGCGATGCAAAGCAGTTATTGAGAGTAATGAGTTTGCTATAAAATACAAAGTTTTCTTTTATTTGATTAAAAACAGTGCACCGTTTTCTTTGAGTTGCAATTATTTTGTCTTATTGAATATAAATGTTATGTCGTTTTTTTATATACATTAAGCAAATAAACTGAGAAATATTATTAAATTAGTTTTGTTTGCCTTAATTAAGATTTAATATTTAAAATAAAATTAAAATAGTAGGTCTCCGGCAATTAGTTTTTGTGTAATCGACATTATTTTCAAAATCATATTTCAGTTGCAAATGTTTTGTCCGATCTATAGATACATACATATATTTATATTATTTTAACTTCAATGTACATATCTGCAATTGTTTTTATGTTTATATAAAAAAGTATAATTTATATTATGTACTTATTACTACTCAAATAGTAAATTGTTACTCACATTAAAAAAATATTCCAACTAATTATATGATTGTATTATATCAATAAATTTGTCTGAATTAGTAATAGCTAGGCGAAAATGTATATTACAAATTTGACAAAAAGAGCAGTCCGTATATATTATATAACTCTTCTTAAGGGGGTATTCTAGTCTAGAAATGCTATTTAACGGCAATAAAAAAAAACATTTTCACCATCCAATTTTTTATCAGATATTTATTGATATTTTAAGAATACAAAAAAAAAATTAAAAAAAAAAATTGTGATAAATTGATTAATTGCGGCGTGGTGGCTTGGCGGGGGTTGAAAATAAGGGTGCGCCCTTCCTGACACGATTCCAACACTTTGGGTGATCTGAAAAACAAAAAAAGAGAACTTTTTAATCAGTACAAGTGCCGCTTTCGTCTGAACTAGGATAAATGAAAAAAATATATTTTTCAGTAAAGGGCGACTGTTTGAATTTTTTGCCCGTTTTTTGGCAAAGATCAAAATTTTTTAAAAATAGTAAAAATCAAAATTTTGTAATAATCCTTGTTCCAACCATAGAGAGATATATAGAGAAGGTCCACACCAAATTTCAAGTTAATCGGTTCATTAGAACTTGAGAAATCATGTCAGAAGTGTTGAAAATAATAGTTTCGAGAAAAACGCGATTAATAAAATTTCACAAAATTTCGACGTCATGATGAACTCGGCCTTACTGAAAACAGGTTAGTGCTTATACTATTTTGGTATGGTGAATATTTTAATTTGATAATAAAATACTTATTTATTTTGGCAATATTTTTTCTTCTGATTCAAAACCCAATTAATAATGTCAGGATTTAAATTATCTATAACAAACGCACCTACTGTCAACGAATTATCTCACTTGAGTCTGAGTTTGTGACAAAGATATAAAATGTTAATGCATTCAAACGCCAATTACGGCTTACAACTCGACTAAGTTGAATTGCAATTGAAACAACTCCACTTTAACACTTTTTTCGTGAATATTTAAAGTCTTTTGGCATATTGACGGAGAAAAGGAACAAATGAAGTTCGAAATTTGACACTACTTGGCTCAAGCAGCTCACGACTTCCGGTCTTTGACCAAGTATCCTAAGGACATCCGTTTGAAGGCGAGCTGAAGTGAGAAGGCGAAAAATCCAATCCGCTGGGATTGAGACACGCCACATAAAAAAACAACCCAGTGAAAAATAACAACCAGCCTCGGATGAGAAACCCCTACCTATGCGAGCTGCCCCCAACACAATATCAAAATTGTGCTTGACGACTTTAACGCCAGGGTGAGCTAAGAAGGTATCTTTGACACTATGGTCGGTAAATTCAACCTCCACGATGAAACATTCCCAAATGGGTTGAGGCTGATCGACTTCGCCTGGACCCGACACAGGAAAATTCATTAAGTCACCTAGCTGTCTCCGGATCGAAAATCCACCAACCGGCTTCGACGTCGAAAAGCTGCAATCGCAACAGACAGCCGAACGATTTTCTACTCGAGTTGCACTCCTGCTTTCTGAGAGCACTCGTCAACACCTCGGTATACGGGAACTGAGGGACGGCATTTCAAGCTCCTTACGTACAGCTGCAACCGAAACTATTGGTTTTCGGAAGAGTGCCGTTTCGCAGCTGTTAGAAAACAGACAGAGAATACTAAAATTATGGAGGGAACACTTCTCCAGCCTGCTGACTGGCAGTGAAAATATACCGCCAAGGAGGAATCAAACCCGATTCCCCAATCGATGACGATGGACGTTCCATTGCCCGACCATGAAGAAGTTCGAATAGAACCCGTATGAAGAATAACAAAGCGGCGGGGCCGACGGATTGCCGCCCGAGCTATTTAAACACGGAAAAGAACTGATAAGGAGCATGCATCAGCTGCTTTGTAAAATATGGTCAGACGAAAGCACGCCCAACGATTGGAATTTAAGTGTGCTCTGCCTAATCCACAAAAAGGGAGACCCCACAATCTGCGCCAACTACCGTGGGATAGGTCTCCTAAACATCGCATATGAGGTTCCATTGAGCGTATTGTGTGAAAGATTACAGCCCACTGTCAACAAACTGATTGGACCTTATCAGTATGTGTAAATAAAGAACATATCCATATGCATGGATAGAGGAATTTTTGGGAAATAAGGAATTTCCGCGAATTTCCTTTTTATCACATGGCAGCTCTGCATTTCGACGCAATTTTCCACTACGAGTGGAAAATGTAATTTTTAAAATAAAAATTTCTTAGGTAAAAAAGCTGCTAAAAGTGTAAAATGTGGATTTATTTAAAAGGTTATAGTTTAATTTAATTAATTTGAAGTAAAAAATGTGAGTAAAGAGTGTTTAATGTGGTAAAATAGCTTGTTGAAATGTTAAAATTTTGGGAATTTTTACACTTTAAGGTCGAATATCTCGTAAACTAAGCGTTTGGGGTACCTTCAACCCCATATATTTTTTTATCAGGAGGACTTCTTCCTCTTTCCAACGATAGCTTCAAATCGCTGCGCCAAAGAAATCGGAATTGTGCCTTGGACGGGTATTGCCATCAATCTAAGTATATGTTGAACTTCGATTAATGGCTACAAACCCAATTATCCATCAAAATAATACTACATTACATTTATCATATACTATCTCAGTTATTTTCACGAAATCACCAGAATATGTAAACTATGAGAGTTTTATGGTCGTTTCGGAATAAGAGAGAGATTGAATCCAGCTTATACAAGAGGTTTAAGTTTTTCTTTACACAATTTATTGGAATTTGAGTAGCCGTGACTTTTTGAGTAACTTATTAAATAGAGAGACTGTAGTTAGCATTGCATTTACCGTTCCAAACCATTTGCCATTAAGATGTGGTGGTTTTGTCATTAAAGAAATAAGCATATTTATTTCGGTTACCATAAGCAAATTATTACATTTAGAGCAGTTTTCTTAATGTAAGATTAGTAGCTATTTGCAAAAACTGATCTGATACAGAAAAAACCGCCCTAACAGTATATTCTTATTAATTTTCAATAAGATTAAATAATTTTGTTTTTCATTCCTCGGTATACGTCATATTTATTTGTGCAGCCCTTAACTGGTAAATGTTTTGTAAAAGTAAATTCAAGTTGGCAACACCTCAAGTAAGAATTGCTTTAAAAGAAAACGTCAATTAAATTGACAATTGAAACATCTGATTCTTAATAATTCCTGTGCTATAGAAAAAACACAGAAGTCCAGGAAGCATTTCCAAATAATGTCCGCAATATTTAATGGACTAAAGGTCGCACAGAGGCTTCAAGCTTCAAACCCCATGCTATTCCAGCATGTGGCGAGAGGCAGTAAGTAATTATTCAATTTGACAGCTTGATAAAATAGCGCTACACTATTCAGTTCATTTCGTTTATTTTGTTTACGTAACGCTAAAAATTATCCTTTTAATTGAAACTTTTTATAATTTTCAACAATTATAGTGGCTGGTTGGAATAAGGATTACAAACCTGCTCCGATTCCAAAAACCGAAAAGGATTGTACTGCGGCTGCAAAAAAATACTACCTACTGCCAGAGGAATATCGTCCATATGCCGACAACGGTCTAGGCTATGGTGATTACCCTGATTTGGGTAAAGGTTTAGGTATAGAATCGAAAGACCCCTACTATCCATACGATTTTCCGGAGCATAAGCGCAATCTCCATGAGACGGTAAACTTTGTTTCAAGCACTTTCCGAACAAAAAGTATGATTTTAATTTAATATTTTGGTTTGTAGTTGCATGCTGACATCGATTTATACGGAGAAGATCGCTTCTCGCAGGCGGAGAAACCAAGATTTACAAATGCTCAATATTGGCTGAGCTTTGTAGGTGTAATGTCTGGTTGCCTTGCTCTTTATTATTGGTTGGAAAACTACCGTATGTTTCGCCCAGTGGCTGTAAAGCAATATCCAGGAGATGGCAGAAAACACTACACATTCGAAAGTGAATAAAAGTACTAAAATTCAAAATAAAAAAAAAATATATATATATATATGTATGTTCTGGCTATTTCTAAAATATTTTATTTGGTGTTTTGTTACTAGCGATTCAGCTGGCTAATGCAAATAAAGTACGAATACTGTTAAGAACAATTCTCATATGAATACTTACAGTAAATAAAACAATTTCGTTTAAGTTTCCTAAGTTTTGTAATCTTACTTAAAATATTTTGTTACACATTTACATCGATATGTGTTAGATATATAAATTATTCGGGCAATTCTCAAAAAAAAAATAACCTAAAAAATTTGGTATATTCTCATTCTAAACTAATTACAGTCAGCTTCTTAAGTAACGGCTACCAAAACTCAGTTTAATAAAATGCAAATGAAAATTTTAATTTTGACGGAAGATCCAATTACCGAGACGTGGTCGAAATATAGGAAGAACATTATCCGAGAGGGTTTAAGAGAATATACAAATAGGTGCTCAGTGTTTAACGGTACATATCAAGCCCAGATAATAATTTCTTTATTTCCGTTACCACGACAGTCGTAATGTAATCGTAGCAAACTGGGACCTTTATCGAGCCAAGTACCGCCAAATTGGCAGGATTACTTTAAAACAACAAAATTAACACTATCCTAGACCGCCAAATGAAAACACTATCTATTATCCCGTTCCCACAATGGTCAGGTCTAAATAACCGTAATGGATCCGGGTTTTTATCGAGTCAAGGTCTCGGCACCTTTCCTCGAAATTACTTTTCTATCAATTTCTTATAAGCAATATCTGTTTAACGTAAATGAAATCGATCTGTACTTTTAACCGGGAAAGCTGCTGTTTTTAGCTGCTACATGAAGAAGTAAAATCTCTTTAGTAAACCAAACCTGTCAAAATATTAAAACAACAACTTTTTATAGATAAATTTAATAATTCTCATTTATTCAACATAGTTTAAAAACGTTCATCTATTTCTCTTTATACGTTTTAGCCATACGATAATCCATTCATTTTAGTGATTATATATATGTACTCGTATTTGTATTGTTTTATATGTAATGCACTCAGGCACCATCAACACCGATCGCAATCTGAGTTTGATTTTTAGAAAACAAACGCTCTTAGCTAAAGGGCAGCTGATGGAGGAAAAAAACTGTAATACCAAAACAAAACACAACTGAAAATTTAAAACTTCGGCAAATCGCACGATTAATCTTTAATACAAACATTTAAAATAAATATAAATGTGACATGAATATGTAGTTATATAATAAGTAGTAATTCAAACTTTATGTAAAATAGTTAATTATGTATACAAATACAAGCTAAATTAGGTAATAATTTTAGGAAAAATAAGAATATTTAAAGTATATGTTACATTTTCGATTTAGTTATGAAGGTAAAATTAGATAAATGGCTAAAACAACCTCAAGTAATATGTCAACATACACAATAGTAGCTTTGTGTGCTTTCAAATAGCCCAGTTATGCGAAAAATATTTATATATATTAAACTTAACTTAGTTAGGATGCTGGTTTCTAATAACAATTTACAAAGAATGATATAAGTTTACAATTTAAGTTGTGATTACACCTATCCTACAATAGGTTACAATATAACCCAAGTCATATTCAGACATACATAAACACCACTATACAGATTGGTTCGTATATTTAACGTTCAAATATAAGTAGACAAGTTCATTTTTAAGGAGATTATAAACTTTTTTCTTTCGACTAAACAGAATTTCTACAATATTAAACGAACTATCAAAAGTAAATTTAAAGTTTAAAAATTATTCAATTATATTACAATGATTTGCAGCTAAAAGTGTTGAATGCGTTGTGCGCAACAGTGCGTTTGCCGCCAAGCAAAGAATTGTTTTTACTTAGTATGTTACTTAAAAGTTCAAATAATAATGAATAACAAGGATACACAAATTTACAAAAAAATTTTAATTAGCATTAAGGTCAATACTTATAATTAAATCACATACGAAATTAATATGATGCGAAGTTGTGGGATGTAGGTTTTAAGTTTTCGAATTTATGAAATTCGACAGCTAAAACTTTACACTGTACACATACGAGTATAACTAGTTCAATGATGTTTTTGCGGCAGTTGAAAAGTTTTATTCAGTTGTAGTGGCATACGCTTGTTCATCAAATAGTTTAAAAATGTGTGTATAAAACTTGTAATTAACTCTCAAAAATGCTTCTATTCAACATGTAGGCTTTCAATAATTTTTTAAAATTCAGTTTTAGCCTTATAAGTTTTGTTTGTCGCACTCTGTCAAGCTCATGGAAGTGAAAAAATGCGTGTCGCACAAGTTTGTGTAGAGCTTTTGAGCGGAACAGCATCAATCAACACCACATAGATACTGTACAAAAATTAAGAAAAATCACAATATGTATCAGTTACATTTAGGTTTTTTCCACATCATTTCATTTATAGTACTTTAATCTAAATACGATTTTACTTTAGCAAAGACATGTGAAGTATCTTATTTCTCTTTAGTTATTCACATACATAAATACTCTTATATTTGCTATGCATTTTCATAACTATTTTCGTAAACTCAAATATTTTATTTATTTTTAATTGTTAACCAGTAATATTTAGAACTGTGTTTTTATTAATTATTACAACAGACATGCTGGCACTCACAAATAATATCTTTCAATTGACTTTACGGTTGATCTCTAATAGAAAGTAGTTCATTTTAGAAAGTATTCGTTGGTTATGTGCTTATAATGTTTTAATGCTCGCGCCATTGGTAAAAGCAAGTTTCATTAACAAACAAATATTTGAAAATAATTTCTGCATTCTCATTGTAAAAAAACAATTACTGGTACTGGTGCCAAAAAGTTTTATAAATATACATAATTCTCAAATGTATTATAATTTACTTGCATTTTTGAATTACAATTTGTTTAGAATATAAAATATAAGCAATTCAAATGCAGAATGCATGAAAATGAATGGAAATGTCGTTTCAAAAACATTTCGTTGCTTCTTTTATTAAATAAGGTGTTGATATTCTTTCAAGTATTTCATGTTATAATCTTACCCGCCACAACAATGTGGAAGGAAAGCCAAGCAGTATTGATGTGCGAAAAAAATAATATATGTAATTTGCAAGTTTTAGCAACTTTTTTTTTCAATATTCAAATTAAATATTTTTAAGCTACTTATGAGCACTTTTGTAAGCATAATTTTGTTCTAATTCGATGAAGTAAAAATTATGTGTATATTTTTCTCGGAATGTGGTAGTAAAACTGCAAACAAGTTTTAGGTTTACTGGACTGGAAATGCAATCCACTACCTTCATTCACATACTGATAGCAAAGCAAAATGAGTTTTTTGTATATTTGAAATGCGTTTATAGCTAAATTTTATTTTTTGGCAAACATTTTAAGCTAAAACTTTTTATACAATTTAAATATATTAATGCTTGTAATGTACAAATAGTGGCGGCTTTACATATTAAAAAAATATCAAATTGCTTAATTCTATATTTTTTACAAATGATATCAACATTTCATAAACAAAATGATCCCTGTAAAGTGGGCTTATTTAAGTCTCAAGAGATTATTGAGAAATCATACACAAATGGTGGAGTACAATGCAGTATATATGTATGTATATGGATGTATGCCGAACTTAATACAATTGCTGTTATACGCACTAGTTATAAGGGCATAGTGATCCATAGGTTAGCTTAAGATTATAAGAAATTATATTAAACAAGTGGCTTTCCAATTATATAAGTTGTTGCTGTGTGAGTTCTTTACAAAAAAAAAAAAATTTGAGATATATACCTTACAGCATAGTTAATATATCGATTAGTGAATTACTGTTCCAATATTCCGGTGACACGTTTTAATCGCACTTTTTGTCACTTGCAGACAAAATTTTTAAGGCATTCAGACGAAAATGTATGCTTTGCGTTTCAAGTTCTTGCAGTTGTATGGTTAAAGGATAGATTACTGAAATAACAAAGAGTATAATTCATTCATTTATGTTACGCTTTTAGTTCACAGTTATTGCCTAAATATACACAAAATTCATTTAAAAACATATATTTCGATAATTGCTAGACTGTGGTGTCAAACTCCTCAATATAAAATATAAGAAGTTGTTGTTGCACACTTAAATTAAAATACAGGTTCCTCTGCTTTTGCCCTTTACGTAAGTCAACCACGCAAGTTTAAGCTAACTTTGAAAACGATATTTATATTTAATATTCGTTCAATACTATTGCAACTACGTGTAAGTATGTATCTGCATGCAGTATACACATCTGGGTAGATCTGCTTAACAGCCAATTTTATGATTATTATTACATTAAATAGAAAAGCAATTAATTTGACTTTCTTATCTAATCTCAGAGAGAGTACATTCGCCTGCGATTACATGTGGCTGAAAGCAATGAAATCAGCATTTTTGTTACAGCAAAATTCCAAGTTATAGCTATATGAGTAATGCATATAAATTAGATACTTATTTATTACTTTCGATTTTAATTTTTTAGGTACCGCCATTCCTTAATTATTACATAATTTAGTTAATATTCACTCATTTTCTACATAAATTTTCTTATTATTTTCATCAGTAATTATTTATTTTCGCTCTTTTTTGGGCTTTTTCTTTAAACCCGTATTTTTGTTTTTGTTTGTGTTTTTTTTTTTTATCATATAAACAGTCTCCATTTTATATATTTTATCCTTATTATCATAATTATTATTTATTTATTTTATAATGCATTCGTATTGTTGCAATTTCTATCACGACTTTTAAGTATTTGTTTTTCTCTTGTAGATATAGTATGTGTGTGTGTGTATGTGTGTTGTGTATTTAAGTATTTAGATATTCCCTTGTTATATTGTGTGTAATTTGATTTGTTTTGCTTTTAATGGGTATTACAATTTTTTAAGTAAAAATTTATATTATTTGTAACTTGCGTATTCACTATTTTAAACTAGTTAGTTGGGGCTGTAGTCTCTGTTGTATACTTGGCTGGGTTGTTTGGACTGCTACGCTGCGCGTACAATTCTTATCATACAACAACAGCACTTTTAGCTGCATTTCATATGTAGTTACATGTACTTTAGACGGCGCGTTTTCTGTTGTTGCTGCTGATGCTTATGACGTCAATGGTGACATACCGATTTGACGCGGGTCTGTTGGTGCGACAACACCCAGCTCTAAATTTTTAATTAGTAAATGTAGCCAGTGTTTGGTGGATTTGTCATCCTGGAGACATACTGAAAATGTCGCATCGCGTAGTTGATCTGGAAGACATTGTCGCAAAGCCTCACGTGCTCTACAGAATAAATAATAATGTATATAATAAATATTTACTTTAAAAACATTTTTAAAACAAGACGTTTTCAATTTTAAACCAACATGAGCATACAGTATTTAGAAAATATATTAACAAATTTCACGTTTTACTACAAGATGTAGAGGTTGGTGAGATATAAACAAATAATGAGATTTTTTTTCTATGACAGTGCATTAAATAACATTTCATATAGTTTACACAGAGCAATTTATGAGTTCAAATAACTCAGCTAAAAATACTATTATTTGCAATTAAATTAAAATATTTAATATAATTATAATAAACGTTTTCAATGGCATTGAGGTCAAGAGATCGAGCCGACTAGTTCATAACCTCAATTCCATTGACCCGAAACCATTCTGGTTCCAGCATGTTATCTTCTGCAAATGGTAGCATAACATTTTGCAATATAATGGCATATGTAATGCGTGCTGATCCATGATCGAATTGAAATTCGATGGATCGGACCAACGTTCCTGAACGGGAAGCATCTCCATTAAAGGAGACAAACACAATATATTTTCTTCCGTTTAAAAATAAGAAAAATTTGTAAGGGACGCTTAAAACCGAGCGAATTTACGCTCGGCTCGGCTTTCGAGCGTCCACTCTGCGGGCACCTTAAACCTTCTTATTTACGTTATGAGTGCAATAGGGACGTTACCTATTACAGAACAATATTTTAAAAGCAAATGATATCTATATCTGTGGTGCCAAAAACATGTCAAAATTATTAAACGAAAGTCCAATGCTATGTCAATGCTCGCCTGTGTAAAATATATTTCTTAACTAGGCAATATTTTGCTACCATGAATTCGCTTACTTAGACTCAATTATTAGAGGTATTTTGTTATTTCTTAATTATCAGGAACTTACCTGGGATTGTCAGAAAGACGTAAATAGCATCGTACGACATGCTTCAGCAAGCGTGCAGAAGGCTCCTTGGCAAGTTGTATTACCATTTTGCCCTGCAATCAAAATCAAACAAAAGTAAGTAAACTTGTTGCATGGAAAGAACCGAATTGAGAATTTACCAAAATAATAGCAACATGTGAGAAACGTTCATACGTTTGACAAATATACGAGAGACCACTTTCGTCCAATAAAATCTTTTGCAGAATAAACGTAGCTACAGTTTTACTCAGTTCTGAACCGGTTTCCATTATTCGCAGACACAGTGGAATGATTTCAGTTGCTAAAAGGAAAGTTATCACTTCTTGCTCATCAGCCTGGTGAGTATAGGAAATATAATGAGTGAATGGCTAACATCAACAATTTAGTTGGTTTATAATATTTTTACAAAGCGCAACTCACCTTAACTAATGCACCAATTACGCCTAAACTTGTTAGTCGAAGGTATTCAAATGGCCGAGTTTTGGATGTTGTTTGCAAAAATGGATAGAGGAACAATGGTATTTGCGCCTGCAGGAATACTGTACGCGTCTCCGGGTGCGATGCAACGCATTGCAGTAGGGATAGCGCGCTGCAGACGCGATTTGATTGATGCGCAGTGAGTGTGGCAGGATTAATCGATGGATAAATATTAATTATCTCCTGTAAAAGGGCGGCGGTAGTTCCAAAGCTATGCCATAGCATTGGCGCGAGATCTGTCACTGTTTCACGTTTCTTACTCAACTCGAGTAGAGCTGTTTCACGACTCTCCGGATGTGCCAATTCGTTGATCCATTGAAATACCTAAAAAAAGAGTAAGAAAAAGAAACGTAAAAATATAGTATATCAGTTGTGTGGTAGAAAGTTGCATATACAGTGTCGGACCAAACTATTATAAACAAAAATTTATAAACGATTTTGAAAACGGTGAATCAGTAACTAAGATTTTTAAAAAGTTTACAATTAATCACAGCATTTCGTTCTTCGGGCTTCCTAATCACAATTCATGGAGGTCGCCATGAAAAGATAACCCTTTATGTCCGCTAGATTAATCGAGATCGAATCGGGCTTGAATATTTCGTGCAGCTCCACCGCGACGATCTGTAGAAAATAACCTCATAACATGCAACAAAATCGAAAAATGCGTCTTGAATTTGCAAAACTCATTAACTGAAGTATTACAAAAAGGAGAAGCGTACTTTTTTCTGATGCATCCAAGTACAATTTTAAAGGAGTTATGGATTAAAGCTGGTCAACGTTTAAGAGGCATCTCAACAGGCAAAAATTTATTGTATACGGTATTGCTGTGCGTATTGCCTATGAAATCTCCATATTTCTTATGGAATACAATATATGGAATACTAATTAGTATGCCATATATTGAAAGCAATGAACCGTCACTTCAGCAATTTGACAGATCAATTTTCATTTTGATGAAAATTTGGAAGAGGCAGCACATCCCATTTACACATATACCAACGGCAGTTTCATTTCGGTAATATTAAGTTTAGTAGAGCGAGTATTAAGACGGTTGTGTTAAATTGTAAAAATAAAGTTTAATTTCAAAATAATTTAATATATTTTCCCAAAAAATAAATATACAGTTTAATATTGTAATTTGCAGAAAAATTACTCAAAATGGATAGGCGTATCATTGCTGATTTCCGAATATATGAAATCTCTTTTTTTCACGAAATACATTTGTAAAAATAATTATATTCTCCTTTTTTTATTTTTCACATACATACATTCATTTCATCCATATAAAAATTTAAACAGTTCAAGAGTTCAAGACATGCGCTACATCAGCTCTAACCTACCTACCGACGCCTTTCCGCAAATGATTGTTATGATAACAAATGCCCGCATAAAAATTTGACAACGGCAATCGCAATAGATTTGACAGTTGTATGCCATAAGCTTTAGCCTGTCGAGATGCACCGTAAGTCCGCGTTATTCACAATGTACTGTGAAGCAAGGAGGAGGTAACGTAATGGTCTGGATGTTTCTCATGTCACTGAGTACGTCCGATCAATCAAATCAATGACAAAATGGAATATTTTATGTATATATGTATATCAACATTCTTTAAAACGATATGCTTCGTCACACTGAATAGGAAATGTTGTAAAAACACCCTAACGATCCGAAACACGCGGCTAAATGTGTGAAGGATTGTTCTATTTCCAATAAAATAGAAGTTTTGAAGTGGACCACGCAAACACCAAATCTCAATCCTATAGAAAATCTATGGGAAATTGTAGATCCAAAAATTTAGCGGGAAAATTACAAAAACAAAGAGTCTCTCTTTGTCCAAGGCGAACGGCCATGGAAAAAGATTCCTCAAGACATTTTAAACAATTTAAATAAATCTATGCCACGAAGATGTGAAGTCGTCATAAAAAACAATGGATATACCACCAATTTTGAGGAGCAGGGTTGTAAACTTAGTCAATAGATATTATCAAGATATTAATATGTTTGGTTGTACGTATGCGAGCTACGTCTCAAGGGTTAAGGGGTTAATAATGAATCATTAAAGTGTAATTTGTGATCAAACCTAGTCAAAATACACTCTCCTGATGTTAATACGTCAGTATGCGTGGTTGTACTCGTGAGAGTTAGGTTACATGAGCTTAAAGTTTAGTAGAGTCTTAGTAATGATCTAGTAATGATGCACCAAGATATTGATTTGTGCAATGTTCACAATTAAGTCTCGTTTAAATACTTATATGCCTTTTTCCTTATTTTTTGTTATACTTCTTTGTATATAGGCGATTAGTGTAAGTAATAATAAATAAATAAATAAAATAAATAAATAATAAATAAAAAAAAAATAATAAATAAATAAAATAAATAATAAATAAATAAAATAAATAATAAATAAATATCAACAATAAATACTTTTAGTTTTGAATACCTGCATCGATTTTATGTTTATTGTTATTCTTTAAGTCATATTTAAGTGTAAAATGAATTAATATGTTAAGTTTTTTTTTTAATACATCGAAAAAAATGTGTGATCATTTGAAATAAAATAGAAACTGTTTATTTTATAAAAATATATAAATTATATGCAGCTAAATGGTAATACGTTAAATTTGGTGCTTTAGTTTTGTCCGACTCTGTATATTCCATCAAACGATATTTTTTAACATGACAAACTTATGACATTTATATAATGATAAATTAATATTAATAATATTAAGAAATTAGAGCAGTTGTTGTTGTTGTAGCGGCAAAATTCTGCCTAGTTGGCAGTCCTTGCCCGGATAAAAGTTCAACACACTGATCAAAGTGCAAATTGCGGTTCCCCAGAATAGATAAATGCTACCAGATGTTTAATGATTTTCGAAATAAAATATGAATCCCAAAAACTGAATTAAAAATTTATTATTATTTTTAAGAATTAAAAATCCTATTTTGTATCAAAAATTTTTTAATAAAAAAATTTGCAATCCTGGCTCCCATAAGTATTTGCTTCTAAACCAAATATTATTGAAATAAGAATTTTTACTAAAAGTTCGTAGAATCCACCTAGCGTACCAACACAAAGCTGTATGAAGAAAAATTTTTTACAATAATAATAATAATTTAAAATTCTCTTCTTTTGCATCAGGGTGATAAATCTAATAAATTGAGCTTCCGATTGTTTACAATTAAATGAATTAAAATCGTAAAAGTTTATCCATATTAAAAAATTTAGCACTTATTTTGCTACTTTATGACACATCCACGCTTACTCAAGGTAATACATACTTGTGTACTGGGCGATGTGTGGGTACAAAGACTACTTGGTACTTCACCATTATATAATAATTGTTATTTTTTAGATAATTTCTTGTTTTGATATTTTCTAAAAATAAAGCACGCACAAAATAATTAACTTCCAAATAGACAGAAGCGATACTATCTTACATACATACATTGAAATATTTGCTGCTGTTGAACTAATTTACATAATTCACGCGAAAACAAATAAAACAATTTTGTACGCTTTTATATAGTACTTATACGCTCAAAAAGCAAACGAAATTTAAGAATTTTGTCAGTGCGTATTGCTTGTTTGTGAGTCCAACTGTCTGAATCATGTGAAGTCAACAAAAGGAAGTAAATAACAACGACTAGTTATGTTCTTGTTGGTAAAAGGAACCATATTGCTTTTAGTGTTGACGTTTTTCTGTTGTTTATAATATAGGGGAATTTTTACGCTGACAAATTATATACTTATTTTTATAATAATAATCGTTATCGCTACACTAGCCTGCTATAAACCATAATGTACAGAAAATAGTTAATCTAAAAAGTGGAATGAATTTTGAAGGAACGAGGCTAAATATGTGACAATCCAACAAATTGTCGCACCTTCTTGAAGATGATATGTATTGGTGATAGAAGACTAGAAAGTGTTTTTATCAATGAACTACTACTACTTTACTAATAAAGTCCAAATGTCCAAATCTAGATGCAACCATATCTCCGCAGACCATCACATTACCCCCACAATGCTCTACCGCTGGCAATACATTTTTTCCTTACGACTCTCCATTGATTTTTTCCAAACTTTTCGTGATCTGTTCGAACCAAATATATTAAATTATGATTCGTCGGTGATCACAATGTTTTCCCAAAACCAATATGGTTTGTTTAAATATTGTTTAGTAAACGTCGAGCTCTTCTTTTTATTCACCTTACTTATGTTTGGCTTATGACGTGCGATTAGTCAATGATAACCAGCATTCTTCAACACATTCCCTACTGTTTGGGGATTTATTTTTTTTGGGTACGTTTGAAAAATGGGTAAGCATATGTTTCTAAACATTTTAAGAAAAAAAAATTAAATTTTAACTGTTTATTTACCACAGGATAACGGCTCAAAATACCCCTCTTATCTTGTACGTGCAGAGTTGTTATGGAATTAAAAATAAATCTTTAGGTCCCGCAATCACCTTACATTAATCCTATTCAAAATATCTGAAACTTTTTGGAAAATTGTATTTGAAAACATCGAAATTCAGTGGGGAGCATACATCGATGTCTAGGGGCAATAATAGTAGTAAAATATTGGCCAAAAACCGCTAAAACTATTATAATTACTTTTGATTTATATAAATAATCATTAGTGTACGTAAACTTTTTTAATATAAATTATTCCCATTTTAAGCTTAAGCATTATTTTTTTTTTTATTTGTGTAAGACAAAAAAAAATATTTTGATATGCTAAATTTAATGTTAAATATACATCTTTTAAAATGGTTAGAAAAAAAACGACAAAATTTATTCATTTTATAACAAATAAACTTATTCAATTAAATGCCCGAAATAATGTATAATTTTATTCATTGTTGCGTAAATGTACTTATTTTTCTCAATACAAATAATTCGATACTTCACTGCATATTTTTTCCTTTCTTATTGCGTACATATGTATGTATGTATGTACATAGATACGTAAATTTGACTGTACAATCAACAACTTCAACTATCTATAAAAAAAAGAGCTCAACACATACATACATATGTACATACATATGTATTTATTGAAGCGATAAAAAACAGCAGTTCTTGTGTTTTCGCGAAATTCATTTAGAACGCAATTTATACCTGAAACCATTTGCCTACATGATAGACTACAACCCTCATACATACAAAAATATACATACATATGTGTGTACATATAAGTATATGTATGTATGTACATTTACAAACGCTTATTTAGGCAAGTTCAGTTATACATAGTATGTACATGTATAAAAGGTAAATAATAACAGAAACGCTTAATTTTATTGGTAAACAAAATCTCGTTGGAGGCCTTTCATTTTTCACATTTGCAATGTTAAAAGATGTGTGTATGTACTTACATACATACATATAGTAAATTTTTATTTGTACTTTTTTTTTCAAGATATACTCAAATAAACTCGTTTGTCAAAAACACGACGAGATTAGTATAGTCAGATAATTACATTAAATCATTCATAAAACCAATCAAGCTTGTTCCAGCAGCAATAGGGGGATTCTCTAGCTCTTGCAAGATTGCAGTTCTAAAAAATCCTATACCGAAATATACAAGCGCACGAGAGCAGCCATTGCAGAATCTAGTGATATACTTATGAACGGCTGATTCGGTCAATTTATTGTAAATGACTATTGTGCATGGCTTCTGCAGTCATTCTCAACAAAAAAAAACTGCCAAAAATCTTTATAATTTAAATAGAAGTTATAAAATCTATTTAAAATTTACCTTCCTCAACAATTTAACGACAAAATATGTATTTAAGTAAAATGACAGCTAGTACAGGGTTGCAATTATTTTTTTTCGTGTCATTGCACGAAAATAAACATGGGTTTTGGTCCGACATATTTTACAGCCATTGCAAATAATTTTCTGCGTGTGTTTGTTGTTGTGCCGTTGCACCAAGAGGAAAATTCTGCAATTTTTGTACCGTGCAAGGGTTTTGCAAGAGCAAGATAATCCCTCTGTGTTTTGTTCAATATAGAGAATCGAAATTATGCAAAAATATGTACATACATAAGCACATTTACCATATACATAAATGCATAGAATATTACTACCAAGTTACAACATTAATCTAACAAAAGCTGGACAGTGCAAAAGGTATCTCGTGAGACCATTAAGACAGTATTCAACGAGAACTCGTTTCATTGCGGTGAGATGAATCTTGCAAGAGCTAAACTAGTAATTCAATAGACCTCCTACGTACCACTTTAATCCAGAAAAAATCTGTTTCCAGTCATGCCGCTATAACCAGGCACCAAAGTCTGTCCGTTCTGTTTAATTTTGAAAATCAAAGTTCTTCACTTATTCTGCCGTCAGTGATAGTATACAAAGGTACATACATTTAGCTGGCAATAGTTCTATCATTTTTTCCCACATTGGAGTTTTAAATATTGATAAACCAGATTGAACTATATTATTCATAAACCAGATTGAACTAAAACTTAATAAAGCAAATAGTCAATGAAATAAAATTGTAAATAAAAACAAATTAGCTAACAGCGTCAGTTCACGCTGCGAAAATGAGAATTAGTTATATATTTGAATATTTTTCAAATGAGAATGACGCACTAGTTTCGTGTATACATTTCCATTTCATAATACCTGATCGTATTGGGTGGAAAATACGAATCACTGTAGTGTACTGATAATTGATAAAGAGGAATGTTGACCTTGAACTTGGAATAAATAACATTACACAAAAGTTCCATAAAACATTTCTGTGATATTTCACTTCAACAATTTCATACTTTTTCGAACAACAATAAATGTTATTATACTAAAATTTATTAGTATAACCCCTTAAAGGGAGAAAAGAATAAAGATCTATCCATCTATCTGAGGGAGAGTATTATTTATTTATTAAATAAAAGAAAAAAAAATATCTCAAAAAAGTTTGTGCTAATTAAAGTGTTGTTTGAAAAGAGACGCGCGTAAGAGTCAGACCACAGCCGGTCGAGCTAGACCTTCCCAGGCCGATTATAATCCTGGATGATAATCTGCTTAAATCTTATCCAACAACTTAGAGGATTTGGTAAATAGTAAATTACTCGATTCATTTCCAACCAAGCTGCCCAATGGCTCTTAAGTTGGAATATTGGGAGCCGTGGATTATGCCCCTTCTCAAGCTGCTAAATTTTGGGCTGATTGTAGATAAATTTAAAAGATCCTACCCTTAGACAAAAAGAGCTTAGCGACAATTATCGGCTATTCTAAATCCCAGATATTGTTTTTATATCGCAAGAAAATCATGCACATAATATGTACATATGTATGTAGTAGATATTGCTCATAAATATGTATAGAATATTGCGTGTGCATGAATTCCGTTGTTGATTGCAATTTGGTGGTTCAGTGGTTTTTTGTGTTCTCGCGATAGTTTGTATATGTATGTATGTATATACATATGTCCATACGAATATCAAGCTGTGTTGTGGGCCAATGTACGGCCTTGCCGCATGTCATCAAACAACTAGCTACCAACTGAGTAATCGTTTTCATTCACCTAGACATGGTACTTATAGGCGTACATATCTATATATATATATATATATATATATATATGTATACAATATATATATATATATGTATACATATGAATAGGTGTTAGAACTTCAATGCAGTAAAAATAAATAATGTCCTTCTGTTGTCGCGAATATTTCCATTAAACAATTGTAACCATACATCTACTTATTTTTTGATGCATGACTTTTTAGTGTTTAAGCGGAATTCATTAAAAATAATGAGATTGTCATCGTATTTAGAATGCTTAGGGTCATTATACTGCAAAAATATTGATCTTCCCTCTAAATTTACTTTTTGTACACTTGGAAGATAACTGTACTTTAAAATCTGGGCTGGCATTTAGAATAGCATCCCCCGATTTCGGGTTTATAATGGGTATGTGCGGACAGAAAAGGTCCTCCAGATCAAGAAAATATATGTATGTATATGTATTGTAGATTGTAGATTGTTATTAATTGAGGTAATGCACCGCGACCTAGGGTCTATTGTGCCCTCCTCTATATCACATGACCTCACAGAGCCCCAGCAGCCTGAACAGTTCCAGTAGTTTGCCGGGCTCAAGCGAGGTTATGTGATCCCTGCTGATATACACTGAATCCAGGGCCTTAAGCCTTTTCCCACAGATTGCTGTGCAATCCTGGATAAGGTGTGCTGGTGTCTCCTGTTCCAGGTCGCAGAACCGGCAGTTGGCACAGGAGACCATGCCCATGTTGGACAGGTGCTTCCTGAGCTTGCAGTGGCCGGTGTATATTGCGACGAGGAGACGGAATTTCTCGCGAGGTAGGTTAATTAATTCTTTAAACCTGGAGAGATTATACCCTCCCAGGAGCAGCTTAGCGTGGCGCATACCTGCTTCCAACCGGAACCTTCAACACTGCTTGCTACGACCTTCCACGCTGAGGTACTCAAACCTTCATTCTGGTTTCTCACCAGATTGAGCGCGAAGTCATAGCTCTTGTCTGCGCTCCTGGGAAAGAACGCCACCATGCTGTGCAGTTGCGGAATTTCCCCTCCTCTTCTGACACACAGGGCCGGACCCTCCCAGCCCTCTAGCCTCGGCGTGATGTTCTTCAGCCAGGTGGCCGACTTCTCATCCTGGCAGTCGACCAGCAGCATGCCGCCTTTGAAAAAGATGCCATTAAAGGCACCGGTATAGCCGACGCCGATGGTTAGGGCATTGACTAGACAGTCTTGGAGAGCCGTCAGCTGCTCAGACCCTAGTGCCTCCGCAGGGTAGTTGCTGGGCAGCACTGCCATCCGTATGTTGCTGACGGCCTCCGAGTATTTGCGGCTCGTGGTCTTCATCAGCTGCTGGTTGGGGCTAGGGCGTTTTCCACCGGCTCCCTGTGGTCTGTCTTCCCGTATTCTCTTGGGCAATGGTGGCTCCTGAGGTGTTATCTGGACGCTCTTCCGTTTCTCCATCCGACTGGGTTCCTCTTGGGGTGCTGGCCTTGCTACGATTCGCCCCTCCGCTTGGGCTGCTTGAGCTCGGCGGCGCCTCCGGTTCCTGCGTCTAGTTGCAGACGAACCGCCATTGGTACCTACACGTCGTGTATTGCTTGGAGAGGGGATGTTCCCACTGCTCCTATTCAAGGCTCGCTTCTCGGCTGACTCCGGCGTCATGCCATCCTCAAGGAACCTCAGGTACCACTTTAGAGTGGCCCCACTCATTCCAGCTCTACGCGGGTCGTCGTGGCCTCCTGGCCGTCCTGGCTCCGGGGTACATGGGACGTTCCCTCGTTGTCTTCTCCTTTTTCGTTCTCCCCTCGATTCCACTTTCGTGAAACCACCCTCCTGTCCGCAGTCGATCCTGCTCGAGGGGGTTGCGGGGGCAGCGCTTGCGCGATTTTCAGTGGTTGACACACTGCGCTGAGTGCCGCTGCAGGAGGGCACATCGTCGTCATCACGTGCGTACTCCTCAAAGAGTGCACGTTTATCTGGCGACAATGCATCCAAAAAGCTAGGCTTCCGTCCAGCTCCTGGGCCACTCCTGCGAGCGGCACTGGTGCCGCTGCTGCTGCTGGCTATTGTTGTAGATGTTGTTGTTGTTGTTGTTGTTGTTTGTTGTTGTTGTTGCTGTTTTTGTTGTTGTTGTCTGATCATCTTTGTCGTACGACCGTTTGGCCCGTGTTGTGAGCCTCCCGGTCTAATTTTGGAAAGGGGAAGCTGAAAGTCCGCTGCGCCAGAGCCCCTTGACGCAGTAAGGCCACCGTTACTTCCCCAAAGGGGGCCCGGTATTGGGAAGGCTCCGTGCGAATACAGCCGAAATTTTCCTCCTGGCTGCAAATCATCCAATGGGCACGGGTCGCATAACACCCTGGATTAGGAGGTGGTAGCTCTTGGTCGCCGCGCACATGCAGCCTCTGCCAGCCCTCAGGAGAGATGCTATGCGGCATCTCTCTTGGTGGTTGGGAGATGCTGTGCTGCGCTGCGGTTTAAGCCCCTGCACCACGTCAAGGTGCCTACCATTCGCAGGTAGGTATATGTATACATATGTATGTATATAGTTGCCGCTGACTTATGGTTTTTGAGATATTTGATTTCAAAGTTCTAAAATTCAACTATTTATAAAAAGAAAAATTTGTACAAAATTCTTCGAGTGTCATTCTTCTATTTCAACTGAGTCATCACAAAAAATTTACAAAAACAAAATCTAAACTTAAGAGAATAGCCAAAATATCGTTGCATATAACAACAAAATGCATGGTAAACTCAAGAAACTGATAAAACTAAGCAAATTACCATATACACAAATTAAATATT
>JAPZAG010000661.1:0-57505 GCA_027475135.1 Bactrocera correcta
ACAGTACATTTGGAAGAATTCCGTAGTCTTATATTTAGGTATAAAGTTGATATAAAGCCATGGCGGCATAACGACAGTATATTTGGAAGAATTCGGTAGTTTTATATTTACGTAAAACGTAGCAACCGATATCGAAATGCTTCAAATAACAGGTTTAGCATATTTCGGTTAATTTACCTTCTTTATCTTACTAAAGTTTACATAAAGCCATAGCGGCATAACGGCAGTATGTTTGGGTGAATTCCGTAATTTTTATTTAGGTATAAAATCGGTTTTCTTGTATATACACATTTAGCAACCGATATAGGAAAGCTTCAGCTCATAAGTTTATCATATTTAAGTAAATAAACCTTCTTTAACGATCTGAAGTGGGCATACAGCCATGGAGGCATAACGGCAGTACATGTAGAAGAACTCAATAATCTTATATTTAGGTACGAAGTCGATTTTCTTGTATATACATCTTTAGCTATCGATATCTAAATGCTTCAAATCATTAGTTTAACATATTAAGTTAATAAACATCTTTTAGCTTACTGAAGTCTACATAACGGTATAACGGCAGTGCATTTAGAAGAATTCCGTAATGTTATAATTTTATATTTAGGTGTAAAGTCAATTTTCTTGTATATACACATTTAGCAATCGATATCGAAATGCTTCAAATCATTAGTTTAACATATTTAAGTTAATAAACCATCTTTAACGAACTGAAGTCTACATAAAGCCTTAACGGCATAACGGCAGTGCATTTAGAAGAATTCCGTTATCTTATATTTAGGTATAAATTCGATTTCCTTGTATATACACATTTAGCAATCCATATCGAAATGCCAGAAATCATTAGTTTAACATGTTTAAGTTAATAAACCTTCTTTAACGCACTGAAGTGTACCGTTAAAGCCAACTTCAGTTCTATGCTTCATAGCATTCGTTTAACATATTTAAGTTAGTTAATCTTCTTTAACGTAATGAAGGTGACATAAAGACATGGCGGCATAACGACAGTACATTTGGAAGAATTCCGTGATCTTATGTTTAGGTATAAATTCGATTTTCTTTTATATACACATTTAGCTATCGATATCGAAATGCTTCAAATCATTAGTTTAACAAATTTAAGTTAATTAACCTTCTTTAACGTATTGAAGTTGATATAAAGCCATGGCGGCATAACCACAGTACATTTGGAAGAATTCCGTAGTCTTATATTTAGGTATAAAGTTGATTTTCTGGTATATATGCATTAAGCAATCGATATCGAAATACCTCAAATCATTAGTTTAACATATTTAAGTTAATTAGCCTTCTTTAACGTATTGAAATTGATGTAAAGCCATGGCAGCATAACGACAATACATTTGGAAGAATTCCGTAGTCTTATATTTATGTATAAAGTTGATTTTCTTGTATATACACATTTAGCAATCGATATCGAAATGCTTCAAATCATTAGTTTAACATATTTAAGTTAATAAACCTTCTTTAACGAACGGAAGTTGGCTTAAAGCCATGGCGGCATAACGGCAGTGCATTTAGAAGAATTCCGTAATCTTATATTAGGTATAAAGTCGATTTTCCTGTACATACACATTTAGCTATCGATATCGAAATACTTCAAATCATTAGTTTAACATATTAAGTTAATAAACATTTTTTAGCATACTGAAGTCTATACAAAGCCTTAACGGTATAACGGCAGTGCATTTAGAAGAATTCCGTAATGTTATAATTTTATATTTAGGTAAAAAGTCGATTTTCTTGTATATACACATTTAGCTATCGATATCGAAATGCTTCATAACATTCGTTAAACATATTTAAGTTAGTTAACCTTCTTTAACGTAATGAAGGTGATATAAAGCCATGGCGGCATAACGAAAGTGCATGCAGAAGAATTCCGTAATCTTATATTTAGGTATAAAGTCGATTTTGTTGTATATACGCATTTAGCAATCGATTTCGTAATGCTTCAAATCATTAGTTTAACATATTTAAGTTAATTAACCTTCTTTAACGTATTGAAGTTGCTATAAAGCCATGGCGGCATAACGACAGTACATTTGGAAGAATTCCGTAGTCTTATATTTAGGTATAAAGTCGATATAAAGCCATGGCGGCATAACGACAGTACATTTGGAAGAATTCTGAAGTCTTATATTTATGTATAAAGTCGATTTTCTTGTATATACACATTTAGCAATCGATATCGAAATGCTTCAAATAATTATTTTAACATATTTAAGCTAATAAACCTTCTTTAAGGAACGGAAGTTGACTTAAAGCCATGGCGGCATAACGGCAGTGCATTTAGAAGAATTCCGTAATCTTATATTTAGGTATAAAGTCGATTTTTTTGTTTATACACATTTAGCTATCGATATCGAAATGCTTCAAATCATTAGTTTAACATATTAAGTTAATAAACATTTTTTAGCATACTGAAGTCTACATAAAGCCTTAACGGCATAACGGCAGGGCATTTAGAAGAATTCCGTAATGTTATAATTTTATATTTAGGTATAAAGTCGATTTTCTTGTATATACACATTTCGCAATCGATATCGAAATGCTTCAGATAACTGGTTTAACCTATTAAAGTTAATAAACCTTCTTTAGCGAACTGAAGTTGACATAAAGCCATAATTCCGTAGTCTTATATTTAGGCATAAAGTCGATTTTCTTGTATATACACATTTAGCAATCGATATCGAAATGCTTCAAATCATTAGTTTAACATATTTAAGTTAATTAACCTTCTTTAACGAACGGAAGTTGGCTTAAAGCCATGTCGGCATAACGGCAGTGCATTTAGAAGAATTCCGTAATCTTATATTAGGTATAAAGTCGATTTTCTTGTATATACACATTTAGCTATAGATATCGAAATGCTTCAAATCATTAGTTTAACGTATTTAAGTTAATTAACCTTCTTTATCTTACTGAAGTTTACATTAAGCCAAAAGGGTATAACGGCAGTGCATTTGGAAGAATTCCGTAATCTTATATTTAGGTAAAAAGTCGATTTTCTTGTATATGCACATTTTGCGATCGATATCGAAATGCTTCAAATCATTAGTTTAACATATTTAAGTTAGTTAACCTTCTTGAACGTCATAAAGTTGGCTTAAGGCCATGACGGCATAACGACAGTGCATTTAGAATAATTCCGTAGTCTTATATTTAGGTATAAAGCCGATTTTGTTGTATATACGCATTTTGCGATCGATATCGAAATGCTTCAAATCATTAGTTTAACATATTTAAGTTAATTAACCTTCTTTAACGTATTGAAGTTGATATAAAGCCATGGCGGCATAACGACAGTATATTTGGAAGAATTCGGTAGTCTTATATTTATGTAAAACGTCGATTTTCTTGTATATACACATTTAGCTATCGATATCGAAATGCTTCAAGTCATTCGTTTAACATATTTAAGTTAGTTAACCTTCTTTAACGTAATGAAGGTGATATAGAGCCATGGCGGCATAACGACAGTGCATTTGGAAGAATTCCGTAATCTTATATTTAGGTATAAAGTCGATTTTCTTGTATATACACATTTAGCAATCGTTATCGAAGTGTTTCAAATCATTAGCTTAACATATTTAAGTTAATTAACCTTCTTTAACGTATTGAAGTTGATGTAAAGCCATGGCAGCATAACGACAATACATTTGGAAGAATTCCGTAGCCTTATATTTATGCATAAAGTTGATTTTCTTGTATATACACATTTAGCAATCGATATCGAAATGCTTCAAATCATTAGTTTAACATATTTAAGTTAATAAACCTCCTTTAACGAACGGAAATTGGCTTAAAGCCATGGCGGCATAACGGCTGTGCATTTAGAAGAATTCCGTAATCTTATATTAGGTATAAAGTCGATATAAAGCCATGGCGGCATAACGACAGTACATTTGGAAGAAGTCTGTAATCTTATGTTTAGGTATAAATTCGATTTTCTTTTACATACACATTTAGCAAGCGATATCGAAATGCTTTAAATCATTAGTTTAACAAATTTAAGTTAATTAACCTTCTTTAACGTATTGAAGTTGATATAAAGCCATGGCGACATAACGACAGTACATTTGAAAGAATTCCGTAATCTTATATTTAGGTATAAAGTCGATTTTGTTGTACATATGCATTAAGCAATCGATATCGAAATGCTTCAAATAACTGGTTTAACATATTTAAGTTAATAAAACTTCTTTAACGAACTGAAGTTAACATAAAGCCATAACGGCATAACGGCGGTGCATTTAGAAGAATTCCGTTATCGTGCATTTATGTACAAAGTCGATTTTCTTAAATATTCACATTAAGCAATCGATAACGAAATGCTGCAAATCATTAGATTAACATAATTAAGTTAACTAACCTTCTTTATCTTACTGAAGTTTACATAAAGCCTTAACGGCATAACGGCAGTATATTTATATGAATTCCGTTATCTTATATTTAGGTATAAAGTCGATTTTGTTGTACATACACATTTAGCAATCGATATCGAAATGCTTCAAATCATTAGTTTAACATATTTAAGTTAGTTAACCTTCTTTAACGTAATGAAGGTGATATAAAGCCATGGCGGCATAACGGCAGTGCATTTAGAAGAATTCCGTTATCGTATATTTATGTATAAAGTCGATTTTGTTGTATATACACATTTAGCAATCGATATCGAAATGCTTTAAATCATTAGCTTAACATATTTAAGTTAATTAACCCTCTTTATCTTACTGAAGTGTACGTAAAGCCATAACGGTATAACGGCAGTGCATTTAGAAGAAATCCGTAATCTTATATTAGGTACAAAGTCGATTTTCTTGTATATACACATTTAGCAATCGATAGCGAAATGCTTCATATCATTAGTTTAACATATTTAAGTTAATTAACCTTCTTTAACGTAATGAAGGTGATATAAAGCCATGGCGGCATTACGGCAGTGCATTTAGAAGAATTCCGTTATCGTATATTTATGTATAAAGTCGATTTTGTTGTATATACACATTTAGCAATCGTTATCGAAATGCTTCAAATCATTAGTTTAACATGTTTAAGTTAGTTAACCTTCTTTAACGTAATGAAGGTGATATAAAGCCATGGCGGCATAACGACAGTGCATTTGGAAGAATTCCGTAATCTTATATTTAGGTATAAAGTCGATTTTCTTGTATATACACATTAAGCGATCAATATCGAAATGCATCAAATATCCGGTTTAGCATATTTAAGTTAATTAACCTTCTTTATCTTACTGAAGTTTACATAAAGCCATAACGGCATAACGGCAGTGCATTTAGAAGAATTCCGTAATCTTATATTTAGGCATAAAGTCGATTTTATTGTAAATACACTTTTATCTATCGATATCGAAATGCTTCAAATCATTAGTTTAACATATTTAAGTTAATTAACCGTCTTTATCTTACTGAAGTTTACATAAAGCCATAACGGCATAACGGCAGTGCATTTAGAAGAATTACGTAATCTTATATTTAGGCATAAATTCGATTTTCTTGTAAATACACTTTTATCTATCGATATCGAAATGCTTCAAATCATTAGTTTAACATATTTAAGTTAATTAACCGTCTTTAACGTATTGAAGTCGATATAAAGCCATGGCGGCATAACGGCAGTGCATTTAGAAGAATTCCGTAGTCTTATATTTAGGCATAAAGTCGATTTTCTTGTAAATACACTTTTAGCTATCGAAATCGAAATGCTTCAAATCATTAGTTTAACATATTTAAGCTAATAAACCTTCTTTAACGAACGGAAGTTGGCTTAAAGCCATGGCGGCATAACGGCAGTGCATTTAGAAGAATTTCGTAATCTTATATTTAGGCAATGAAGTCGATTTTTTTGTTTATACACATTTAGCTATCGATATCGAAATGCTTCAAATCATAAGTTTAACATATTAAGTTAATAAACATTTTTTAGCACACTGAAGTCTACATAAAGCCTTAACGGTATAACAGCAGTGCATGTAGAAGAATTCTGTAATCTTATATTTAGGTATAAAGTCGATTTTCTTGTATATACACCTTTCGCAATCGATATCGAAATGCTTCAGATAACTGGTTTAACATATTTAAGTTAATAAACCTTCTTTAACGAACGGAAGTTGGCTTTTAAGCCATGGCGGCATAACGAAAGTGCATTTGGAAGAATTCCGTAATCTTATATTTAGGTATAAAGTCGATTTTGTTGTATATACGCATTTAGCAATCGATATCGTAATGCTTCAAATCACTAGTTTAACATATTTAAGTTAATTAACCTTCTTTAACGTATTGAAGTTGATATAATGCCATGGCGGCATTACGACAGTACATTTGGAAGAATTCCGTAGTCTTATATTTAGGTATAAAGTCGATTTTCTGGTATATATGCATTAAGCAATCGATATCGAAATGCTCCAAATAACTGGTTTAACATATTTAAGTTCATAAACCTTCTTTAACGAACTGAAGTTGGCCTCAGGCCATGGCGGCATAACGGCAGTGCATTTAGAAGAATTCCGTAATCTTATATTTATGTATAAAGTCGATTTTCTTGTATATACACATTTAGCTATCGATATCGAAATGCTTCAAATCATCAGTTTAACATATTTAAGTTAACTAGCCTTCTTTAACATAATGAAGGTGACATAAAGACATGGCATAACGGCAGTGCATTTGGAAGAACTCCGTAATCTTATATTTAGGTATAAAGTCGATTTTGTTGTATATACACATAAGCAATCGATATCGAGATGGTTCAACTCATTAGTTTAATATATTTAAGTTAATTAACCTTCTTTATCTTACTGAAGTTAACATAAAGCCATAACAGCATAATAGCAGTATATTTATATGAATTCCGTTATCTTATATTTAGGTATAAAGCCGATTTTGTTGTACATACACCTTTAGCAATCGATATTGAAATGCTTTAAATCATTAGTTTAATATATTTAAGTTAGTTCACCTTCTTTAACGTAATAAGGTGATATAAAGCCGTGGCGGCATAACGACAGTGCATTTAGATGAATTTCGTAATCTTATATTTCGGTATAAAGTCGATTTTCTTGTATATACACATTTAGCTATCGATATCGAAATGCTTCAAATCATTCGTTTAAAATATTTAAGTTAGTTAACCTTCTTTAACGTAATGAAGGTGATATAAAGCCATGGCGGCATAACGACAGTGCATTTAGAAGAATTCCGTAATCTTATATTTAGGTATAAAGCCGATTTTGTTGTATATACGCATTTAGCAATCGATATCGAAATACCTCAAATCATTAGTTTAACATATTTAAGTTAATTAACCTTCTTTAACGTATTGAAATTGATGTAAAGCGATGACAGCATAACGACAAAACATTTGGAAGAATTCCGTAGTCTTATATTTAGGTATAAAGTCGATTTTCTGGTATATATGCATTCAGCAATCGATATCAAATGCTTCAAATCATTAGTTTAACATATTTGGGTATAACGTCGATTTTCTGGTATATATGCATTAAGCAATGATATCGAAATGCTTCAAATCATTAGTTTAACATATTTAAGTTATCTAGCCTTCTTTAACGTAATGAAGGTGACATAAAGACATGGCGGCATAACGACAGTTCATTTGGAAGAATTCCGTGATCTTATGTTTAGGTATAAAGTCGATTTTCTTTTACATACACATTTAGCTATCGATATCGAAATGCTTCAAATCATTAGTTTAACAAATTTAAGTTAATTAACCTTCTTTAACGTATTGAAGTTGATATAAAGCCATGGCAGCATAACCATAGTACATTTGGAAGAATTCCGTAGTCTTATATTTAGGTATAAAGTCGATTTTCTGGTATATATGCATTAAGCAATCGAAATCGGAATGCTTCAAATAACTGGGTTAACATATTTAAGTTAATAAACCTTCTTTAACGAACTGAAGTGTGCTTAAGGCCATGGCGGCATAACGGCAGTGCATTTAGAAGAATTCCGTAATCTTATATTTAGGTATAAAGTCGATTTTCTTGTATATACTCATTTAGCAATCGATAACGAAATGCTTCAAATCATTAGTTTAACATATTTAAGTTATCTAGCCTTCTTTATCGTAATGAAGGTGACATAAAGACATGGCAGCATAACGACAGTACATTTGGAAGAATTCCGTGATCTTATGTTTAGGTATAAATTCGATTTTCTTTTACATACACATTTAGCTATCGATATCGAAATGCTTCAAATCATTAGTTTAACATATTTAAGTTAATTAACCTTCTTTAACGTATTGAAGTTGTTATAAAGGCATGGCGGCATAACCACAGTACATTTGGAAGAATTCCGTAGTCTTATATTTAGGTATAAAGTCGATTTTGTTGTATATACATATTTAGCAATCGATATCGAGATGCTTCAACTCATTAGTTTAACATATTTAAGTTAATAAACCTTCTTTAACGAACTGAAGTTGGCATAAAGCTATGGCGGCATAACGGCAGTGCATGTAGAAGAATTCCGTTATCTTATATTTAGGTATAAAGTAGATTTTCTTGTATTTACACATTTAGCAACCTATATCGAAATGCATTAAATAACTGGTTTAGCATATTTAAATTAATTAACCTTCTTTATCTTACTGAAGTTTACATAAAGCAATAACGGCATAACGGCAGTGCATTTGGAAGAATTCCGTAATCTTATATTTAGGTAAAAAGTCGATTTTCTTGTATATACACATTTAGCAATCGATATCGAGATGCTTCAAATCATTAGTTTAACATATTTAAGTTCGTTAACCTTCTTTAACGTATTGAAGGTGATATAAAGCCATGGCGGCATAACGACAGTGCATTTAGAAGAATTCCGTAATCATATATTAGGTATAAAGTCGATTTTGTTGTATATACACATTTAGCAATCGATATCGAAATGCTCTAAATCATTAGTTTAACATATTTAAGTTAATTAACCTTCTTTATCTTACTGAAGTTTACATAAAGCCAAAACGGTATAACGGCAGTGCATTTGGAAGAATTCCGTAATCTTATATTTAGGTATAAAGTCGATTTTGTTGTATATACACATAAGCAATCGATATCGAGATGGTTCAACTCATTAGTTTAACATATTTAAGTTAATTAACCTTATTTTTCCTACTGAAGTGTACGCAAAGCCATAACGGTATAACGGCAGTGCATTTGGAAGAATTCCGTAATCATATATTAGGTATAAAGTCGATTTTCTTGTATATACACATTTAGCTAGCGATATCGAAATGCTTCAAATCATTCGTTTAACATATTTAAGTTAATAAACCTTCTTTAACGAACGGAAGTTGGCTTAAAGCAATGGCGGCATAACGGCAGTGCATTTAGAAGAATTCCGTAATCTTATATTTATGTATAAAGTCGATTTTCTTATAAATACACATTTAGCTATCGATATCGAAATGCTTCAACTCATTAGTTTAACATATTTAAGTTAATAAACCTTCTTTAACGAACTGAAGTTGGCATAAAGCTATGGCGGCATAACGGCAGTGCATGTAGAAGAATTCCGTTATCTTATATTTAGGTATAAAGTCGATTTTGTTGTATATACACATAAGCAATCGATATCGAGATGGTTCAACTCATTAGTTTAACATATTTAAGTTAATTAACCTTATTTTTCCTACTGAAGTGTACGCAAAGCCATAACGGTATAACGGCAGTGCATTTGGAAGAATTCCGTAATCATATATTAGGTATAAAGTCGATTTTCTTGTATATACATATTTAGCAATCGATATCGAGATGCTTCAACTCATTAGTTTAACATATTTAAGTTAATAAACCTTCTTTAACGAACTGAAGTTGGCATAAAGCTATGGCGGCATAACGGCAGTGCATGTAGAAGAATTCCGTTATCTTATATTTAGGTATAAAGTAGATTTTCTTGTATTTACACATTTAGCAACCTATATCGAAATGCATTAAATAACTGGTTTAGCATATTTAAATTAATTAACCTTCTTTATCTTACTGAAGTTTACATAAAGCAATAACGGCATAACGGCAGTACATTTGGAAGAATTCCGTGATCTTATGTTTAGGTATAAATTCGATTTTCTTTTACATACACATTTAGCTATCGATATCGAAATGCTTCAAATCATTAGTTTAACATATTTAAGTTAATTAACCTTCTTTAACGTATTGAAGTTGTTATAAAGGCATGGCGGCATAACCACAGTACATTTGGAAGAATTCCGTAGTCTTATATTTAGGTATAAAGTCGATTTTGTTGTATATACACATTTAGCAATCGATATCGAAATGCTCTAAATCATTAGTTTAACATATTTAAGTTAATTAACCTTCTTTATCTTACTGAAGTTTACATAAAGCCAAAACGGTATAACGGCAGTGCATTTGGAAGAATTCCGTAATCTTATATTTAGGTAAAAAGTCGATTTTCTTGTATATACACATTTAACTATCGATATCGAAATGCTTCAAATCATTCGTTTAACATATTTAAGTTAGCTAACCTTCTTTAACGTAATGAAGGTGATATAGAGCCATGGCGGCATAACGACAGTGCACTTAGAAGAATTCCGTAATCTTATATTTAGGTATAAAGTCGCTTTTCTTGTATTTACACATTTAGCAATCGATATCGAAATGCATAAATAACTGGTTTAGCATATTTAAGTTAATTAACCTTCTTTATCTTACTGAAGTTTACATAAAGCAATAACGGGATAACGGCAGTATATTTATATGAATTCCGTTATCTTATATTTAGGTATAAAGTCGATTTTGTTGTACATACACATTTAGCAATCGATATCGAAATGCTTCAAACCATTAGTTCAACATATTTAAGTTAGTTAACCTTCTTTACCGTAATGAAGGTGATATAAAGCCATGGCGGCATAACGACAGTGCATTTAGAAGAATTCCGTAATCTTATATTTAGGTATAAAGTCGATTTTGTTGTATATACACATAAGCAATCGATATCGAGATGGTTCAACTCATTAGTTTAACATATTTAAGTTAATTAACCTTATTTTTCCTACTGAAGTGTACGCAAAGCCATAACGGTATAACGGCAGTGCATTTGGAAGAATTCCGTAATCATATATTAGGTATAAAGTCGATTTTCTTGTATATACACATTTAGCTAGCGATATCGAAATGCTTCAAATCATTCGTTTAACATATTTAAGTTAATAAACCTTCTTTAACGAACGGAAGTTGGCTTAAAGCAATGGCGGCATAACGGCAGTGCATTTAGAAGAATTCCGTAATCTTATATTTATGTATAAAGTCGATTTTCTTATAAATACACATTTAGCTATCGATATCGAAATGCTTCAAATCATTAGTTTAACATATTTAAGTTAATTAACCTTCTTTAACGAACGGAAGTTGGCTTAAAGCCATGGCGGCATAACGGCAGTGCATTTAGAAGTATTCCTTAATCTTCTATTTATATATTAAGTCGATTTTGTTGTATATACACATTTAGCAATCGATAATGAAATGCTTCAAATCATTAGTTTAACATATTTAAGTTAATTAACCTTCGTTATCTTGCTGAAGTTTACATAAAGCCATAACGGTATAACACCAGTGCATTTGGAAGAATTCCGTAAACTTATATTTAGGTAAAAAGTCGATTTTCTTGTATATACACATTTAGCAATCGATATCGAGATGCTTCAAATCATTAGTTTAACATATTTAAGTTCGTTAACCTTCTTTAACGTATTGAAGGTGATATAAAGCCATGGCGGCATAACGACAGTGCATTTAGAAGAATTCCGTAATATTATATTTATGTTTAAAGTCGATTTTCTTGTATATACACATTTAGCAATCGATATCGAAATGCTTCAAATCATTAGTTTAACATATTTAAGTTCGTTAACCTTCTTTAACGTAATGAACGTGATATAAAGCCATGGCGGCATAACGACAGTGCATTTAGAAGAATTCCGTAATATTATATTTATGTTTAAAGTCGATTTTCTTGTATATACACATTTAGCAATCGATATCGAAAAGCTTCAAATCATTAGTTTAACTTATTTAAGTTAATAAACCTTCTTTAACGAACGGAAGTTGGCTTAAAGCCATGGCGGCATAACGACAGTGCATTTAGAAGAATTCCGTAATATTATATTTATGTATAAAGTTGATTTTCTTGTATTTACACATTTAGTAATCGATATCGAAATGCTCAAATCATTAGTTTAACATATTTAAGTTAATAAACCTTCTTTAACGAACGGAAGTTGGGTTAAAGCCATGGCGGCATAACGGCTGTGCATTTAGAAGAATTCCGTAATCTTATATTAGGTATAAAGTCGATATAAAGCCATGGCGGCATAACGACAGTACTTTTGGAAGAATTCCGTAATATTATGTTTAGGTATACATTCGATTTTCTTTTACATACACATTTAGCAAGCGATATCGAAATGCTTCAAATCATTAGTTTAACAAATTTAAGTTAATTAACCTTCTTTAACGTATTGAAGTTGATATAAAGCCATGGCGGCATAACGACAGTACATTTGGAAGAATTCCGTAATCTTATATTTAGGTAAAAGTCGATTTTGTTGTATATGTGCATTAAGCAATCGATATCGAAATGCTTCAAATAACTGGTTTTACTTATTTAATTTAATAAAACTTCTTTAACGAACTGAAGTTAACATAAAGCCATGGCGGCATAACGACAGTACATTTGGAAGAATTCCGTAATCTTATATTAGGTATAAAGTCGATTTTCTTGTATATACACATTTAGCAATCGATAACGAAATGCTTCAAATCATTAGTTTAATATATTTAAGTTAATTAACCTTCTTTATCTTACTGAAGTTTACATAAAGCCATAACGGCATAACGGCAGTATATTTATATGAATTCCGTTATCTTATATGTAGGTATAAAGCCGATTTTGTTGTACATACACATTTAGCAATCGATATTGAAATGCTTCAAATCATTAGTTTAATATATTTAAGTTAGTTCACCTTCTTTAACGTAATGAAGGTTATATAAAGCCGAGGCGGCATAACGACAGTGCATTTAGAAGAATTCCGTAATCTTATATTTCGGTATAAAGTCGATTTTGTTGTATATACGCATCTAGCAATCGATATCGAAAAGCTTCAAATCATTAGTTTAACATGTTTAAGTTAATAAACCTTCTTTAACGTATTGAAGTCGATATAAAGCCATGGCGGCATAACGACAGTACATTTGGAAGAATTCCGTAATCTTATATTTAGGAATAAAGTCGATTTTGTTGTATATACACATTTAGCAATCGATATCGAAATGCTTCAAATCATTAGTTTAATATATTTAAGTTTTTTAACCTTCTTTAACGTAATGAAGGTGATATAAAGCCATGGCGGCATAACGACAGTGCATGTAGAAGAATTCCGTAATCTTATATTTAGGTATAAAGTCGATTTTGTTGTATATACGCATTTAGCAATCGATATCGAAATGCTTCAAATCATTAGTTTAACATATTTAAGTTAATTAACCTTCTTCAACGTATTGAAGTTGACATAAAGCCATGGCGGCATAACGGCAGTACATTTGGAAGAATTCCGAAGTCTTATATTTATGTATAAGGTCGATTTTCTTGTATATACACATTTCGCAATCGATATCGAAATGCCTCAGATAACTGGTTTAACATATTTAAGTTAATAAACCTCCTTTATCGAACTGAAGTTGACATAAAGCCATAATTCCGTAGTCTTATATTTAGGCATAAAGTCGATTTTCTTGTATATACACATTTAGCAATCGATATCGAAACGCTTCAAATCATTAGTTTAACATATTTAAGTTAATTAACCTTCTTTAACGAACGGAAGTTGGCATAAAGCCATGGCGGCATAACGGCAGTGCATTTAGAAGAATTCCGTAATCTTATATTAGGTATAAAGTCGATTTTCTTGTGTATACACATTTAGCAATCGATATCGAACTGCTTCAAATCATTAGTTTAGCATATTTAAGTTAATTAACCTTCTTTAACGTAATGAAGTCGATATAAAGCCATGGCGGCATAACGACAGTACATTTGGAAGAATTCCGTAATCTTATATTTAGGAATAAAGTCGATTTTGTTGTATATACACATTTAGCAATCGATAACGAAAATCTTCAAATCATTAGTTTAACATATTTAAGTTAGTTAACCTTCTTTAACGTAATGAAGGTGATATAAAGCCATGGCGGCATAACGACAGTGCATTTAGAAGAATTCCGTAATCTTATATTAAGTATAAAGTCGATTTTGTTGTATATACGCATTTAGCAATCGATATGGAAATGCTTCAAATCATTAGTTTAACATATTTAAGTTAATTAACCTTCTTCAACGTATTGAAGTTGACATAAAGCCATGGCGGCATAACGACAGTACATTTGGAAGAATTCCGAAGTCCTATATTTATGTATAAGGTCGATTTTCTTGTATATACACATTTCGCAATCGATATCGAAATGCTTCAGATAACTGGTTTAACATATTTAAGTTAATAAACCTCCTTTATCGAACTGAAGTTGACATAAAGCCATAATTCCGTAGTCTTATATTTAGCATAAAGTCGATTTTCTTGTATATACACATTTACCAATCGATATCGAAACGCTTCAAATCATTAGTTTAACATATTTAAGTTAATTAACCTTCTTTATCTTACTGAAGTTTACATAAATCCAAAACGGTATAACGACAGTGCATTTGGAAGAATTCCGTAATCTTATATTTAGGTAAAAAGTCGATTTTCTTGTATATACACATTTAGCTATCGATATCGAAATGCTTCAAATCCTTAGTTTAACATATTTAAGTTAATTAACCTTCTTTAACGAACGGAAGTTGGCATAAAGCCATGGTGGCATAACGACAGTGCATTTAGAAGAATTCCGTAATCTTATATTTCGGTATAAAGTCGATTTTGTTGTATATACGCATCTAGCAATCGATATCGAAACGCTTCAAATCATTAGTTTAACATATTTAAGTTAATTAACCTTCTTTAACGAACGGAAGTTGGCATAAAGCCATGGCGGCATAACGGCAGTGCATTTAGAAGAATTCCGTAATCTTATATTAGGTATAAAGTCGATTTTCTTGTGTATACACATTTAGCTATCGATATCGAAATGCTTCAAATCATTAGTTTAACATATTTAAGTTAATTAACCTTCTTTATCTTACTGAAGTTTACATAAATACAAAACGGTATAACGGCAGTGCATTTGGAAGAATTCCGTAATCTTATATTTAGGTAAAAAGTCGATTTTCTTGTATATACACATTTAGCTATCGATATCGAAATGCTTCAAATCCTTAGTTTAACATATTTAAGTTAGTTAACCTTCTTTAACGTAATGAAGGTGATATAAAGCCATGGCGGCATAACGGCAGTGCATTTAGAAGAATTCCGTTATCGATTTTGTTGTATATACACATTTAGCAATCGATATCGAAATGCTTTAAATCATTAGTTTAACATATTTAAGTTAATTAACCTTCTTTATCTTACTGAAGTGTACGTAAAGCCATAACGGTATAACGGCAGTGCATTAGAAGAAATCCGTAATCTTATATTAGGTATAAAGTCGATTTTCTTGTATTTACACATTTAGCAATCGATATCGAAATGCATAAAATAACTGGTTTAGCATATTTAAGTTAATTAACATTCTTTATCTTACTGAAGTTTACATAAAGCAATAACGGCATAACGGCAGTATATTTATATGAATTCCGTTATCTTATATTTATGTATAAAGTCGATTTTGTTGTACATACACATTTAGCAATCGATATCGAAACGCTTCAAATCATTAGTTTAACATATTTAAGTTAATTAACCTTCTTTAACGAACGGAAGTTGGCATAAAGCCATGGCGGCATAACGGCAGTGCATTTAGAAGAATTCCGTAATCTTATATTAGGTATAAAGTCGATTTTCTTGTGTATACACATTTAGCTATCGATATCGAAATGCTTCAAATCATTAGTTTAACATATTTAAGTTAATTAACCTTCTTTATCTTACTGAAGTTTACATAAATCCAAAACGGTATAACGGCAGTGCATTTGGAAGAATTCCGTAATCTTATATTTAGGTAAAAAGTCGATTTTCTTGTATATACACATTTAGCTATCGATATCGAAATGCTTCAAATCATTAGTTTAACATATTTAAGTTAGTTAACCTTCTTTAACGTAATGAAGGTGATATAAAGCCATGGCGGCATAACGGCAGTGCATTAAGAAGAATTCCGTTATCGTATATTTATGTATAAAGTCGATTTTGTTGTATATACACATTTAGCAATCGATATCGAAATGCTTTAAATCATTAGTTTAACATATTTAAGTTAATTAACCTTCTTTATCTTACTGAAGTGTACGTAAAGCCATAACGGTATAACGGCAGTGCATTTAGAAGAAATCCGTAATCTTATATTAGGTATAAAGTCGATTTTCTTTTATTTACACATTTAGCAATCGATATCGAAATGCATCAAATAACTGGTTTAGCATATTTAAGTTAATTAACCTTCTTTATCTTACTGAAGTTTACATAAAGCAATAACGGCATAACGTCAGTATATTTATATGAATTCCGTTATCTTATATTTAGGTAAAAAGTCGATTTTCTTGTATATACACATTTAGCTATCGATATCGAAATGCTTCAAATCATTAGTTTAACATATTTAAGTGAGTTAACCTTCTTTAACGTAATGAAGGTGATATAAAGCCATGGCGGCATAACGGCAGTGCATTTAGAAGAATTCCGTTATCGATTTTGTTGTATATACACATTTAGCAATCGATATCGAAATGCTTTAAATCATTAGTTTAACATATTTAAGTTAATTAACCTTCTTTATCTTACTGAAGTGTACGTAAAGCCATAACGGTATAACGGCAGTGCGTTTAGAAGAAATCCGTAATCTTATATTAGGTATAAAGTCGATTTTCTTGCAGTTACACATTTAGCAATCGATATCGAAATGCATCAAATAACTGGTTTAGCATATTTAAGTTAATTAACCTTCTTTATCTTACTGAAGTTTACATAAAGCAATAACGGCATAACGGTAGTATATTTATATGAATTCCGTTATCTTATATTTAGGTATAAAGTCGATTTTGTTGTACATACACATTTAGCAATCGATATCGAAATGCTTCAAATCATTAGTTTAACATATTTAAGTTAGTTAACCTTCTTTACCGTAATGAAGGTGATATAAAGCCATGGCGGCATAACGACAGTGCATTTAGAAGAATTCCGTAATCTTATATTTAGGTATAAAGTCGATTTTGTTGTATATACGCATCTAGCAATCGATATCGAAATGTTTTAAATCATTAGTTTAACATATTTAAGTTAATTAACCTTCTTTAACGTATTGAAGTTGAAATGAAGCCATGGTGGCATAACTACAGTGCAGTTAGAAGAATTCCGTAATCTTATATTTAGGTATAAAGTCGATTTTGTTGTATATACACATTAGCAATCGATATCGAGATGGTTCAACACATTAGTTTAACATATTTAAGTTAATTAACCTTATTTTTCCTACTGAAGTGTACGTAAAGCCATAACGGTATAACGGCAGTGCATTTAGAAGAAATCCATAATCTAATATTAGGTATAAAGTCGATTTTCTTGTATATACACATTTAGCAATCGATAGCGAAATGCTTCAAATCATTAGTTTAACATATTTAAGTTAATTAACCTTCTTTAACGTATTGAAGTTGATATAAAGCCATGGCGGCATAACGGCAGTGCATGTAGAAGAACTCCGTAATCTTATATTGAGGTATAAAGTCGATTTTGTTGTATATACACATAAGCAATCGATATCGAGATGGTTCAACTCATTAGTTTAATATATTTAAGTTAATTAACCTTCTTTATCTTACTGAAGTTTACATAAAGCCATAACGGCATAACGGCAGTATATTTATATGAATTCCGTTATCTTATATGTAGGTATAAAGCCGATTTTGTTGTACATACACATTTAGCAATCGATATTGAAATGCTTCAAATCATTAGTTTAATATATTTAAGTTAGTTCACCTTCTTTAACGTAATGAAGGTGATATAAAGCCGTGGCGGCATAACGACAGTGCATTTAGAAGAATTCCGTAATCTTATATTTCGGTATAAAGTCGATTTTGTTGTATATACGCATCTAGCAATCGATATCGAAAAGCTTCAAATCATTAGTTTAACTTGTTTAAGTTAGTTAACCTTCTTTATCGTATTGAAGTCGATATAAAGCCATGGCGGCATAACGACAGTACATTTGGAAGAATTCCGTAATCTTATATTTAGGAATAAAGTCGATTTTGTTGTATATACACATTTAGCAATCGATATCGAAATGCTTCGAATCATTAGTTTAACATATTTAAGTTAATTAACCTTCTTTAACGTAATGAAGGTGATATAAAGCCATGGCGGTATAACGACAGTGCATGTAGAAGAATTCCGTAATCTTATATTTAGGTATATAGTCGATTTTCTTGTACTTACACATTTAGCAATCGATAACGAAAATCTTCAAATCATTAGTTTAACATATTTAAGTTAGTTAACCTTCTTTAACCTAATGAAGGTGATATAAAGCCATGGCGGCATAACGACAGTGCATTTAGAAGAATTCTGTAATCTTATATTTAGGTATAAAGTCGATTTTGTTGTATATACGCATTTAGCAATCGATATCGAAATGCTTCAAATCATTAGATTAACATATTTAAGTTAATTAACCTTCTTCAACGTATTGAAGTTGACATAAAGCCATGGCGGCATAACGACAGTACATTTGGAAGAATTCCGAAGTCCTATATTTATGTATAAGGTCGATTTTCTTGTATATACACATTTCGCAATCGATATCGAATTGCTTCAGATAACTGGTTTAACATATTTAAGTTAATAAACCTCCTTTATCGAACTGAAGTTGACATAAAGCCATAATTCCGTAGTCTTATATTTAGGCATAAAGTCGATTTTCTTGTATATACACATTTACCAATCGATATCGAAACGCTTCAAATCATTAGTTTAACATATTTAAGTTAATTAACCTTCTTTATCTTACTGAAGTTTACATAAATCCAAAACGGTATAACGACAGTGCATTTGGAAGAATTCCGTAATCTTATATTTAGGTAAAAAGTCGATTTTCTTGTATATACACATTTAGCTATCGATATCGAAATGCTTCAAATCATTAGTTTAACATAAAGTTAGTTAACCTTCTTTAACGTAATGAAGGTGATATAAAGCCATGGCGGCATAACGACAGTGCATTTAGAAGAATTCCGTTATCTTATATTTAGGTATAAAGCCGACTTTGTTGTATATACGCATTTAGCAATCGATATCGAAATGCTTCAAATCATTAGTTTAACATATTTAAGTTAATTAACCTTCTTTAACGTATTGAAGTTGATATAACGCCATGGCGGCATAACGACAGTACATTTGGAAGAATTCCTTAGTCTTATATTTATGTAAAAAGTCGATTTTCTTGTATATACACATTTAGCGATCGATATCGAAATGCTCAAATCATTAGTTTAACATATTTAAGTTAATAAACCTTCTTTAACGAACGGAAGTTGGGTTAAAGCCATGGCGGCATAACGGCTGTGCATTTAGAAGAATTCCGTAATCTTATATTAGGTATAAAGTCGATATAAAGCCATGGCGGCATAACGACAGTACATTTGGAAGAATTCCGTAATCTTATGTTTAAGTATAAATTCGATTTTCTTTTACATACACATTTAGCAATCGATATCGAAACGCTTCAAATCATTAGTTTAACATATTTAAGTAATAAACCTTCTTTAACGTATTGAAGTTGATATAAAGCCATGGCGGCATAACGACAGTACATTTGGAAGAATTCCGTAGTCTTATATTTTGGTATAAAGTCGATTTTCTGGTATATATGCATTAAGCAATCGATATCGAAATGCTTCAAATAACTGGTTTAACATATTTAAATTAATAAACCTTCTTAAACGAACTGAAGTTGGCTTAAGGCCATGGCGACATAACGGCAGCGCATTAGAAGAATTCCGTAATCTTATATTTAGGTATAAAGTCGATTTTCTTGTATATACACATTTAGCAATCGATATCGAAATGCTTCAAATCATTAGTTTAACATATTTAAGTTAATTAACCTTCTTTAACGTATTGAAGTTGATATAACGCCATGGCGGCATAACGACAGTACATTTGGAAGAATTCCTTAGTCTTATATTTATGTAAAAAGTCGATTTTCTTGTATATACACATTTAGCGATCGATATCGAAATGCTCAAATCATTAGTTTAACATATTTAAGTTAATAAACCTTCTTTAACGTATTGAAGTTGGGTTAAAGCCATGGCGGCATAACGGCTGTGCATTTAGAAGAATTCCGTAATCTTATATTAGGTATAAAGTCGATATAAAGCCATGGCGGCATAACGACAGTACATTTGGAAGAATTCCGTAATCTTATGTTTAAGTATAAATTCGATTTTCTTTTACATACACATTTAGCAAGCGATATCGAAATGCTTCAAATCATTAGTTTAACAAATTTAAGTTAATTAACCTTCTTTAACGTATTGAAGTTGATATAAAGCCATGGCGGCATAACGACAGTACATTTGGAAGAATTCCGTAATCTTATATTTAGGTATAAATTCGATTTTGTTGTATATATGCATTAAGCAATCGATATCGAAATGCTTCAAATAACTGGTTTAACTTATTTAAGTTAATAAAACTTCTTTAACGAACTGAAGTTAACATAACGACATAACGGCATAACGGCAGTGCATTTAGAAGAATTCCGTTATCGTGTATTTATGTACAAAGTCGATTTTCTTAAATATTCACATTTAGCAATCGATAACGAAATGCTGCAAATCATTAGATTAATATAATTAAGTTAACTAGCCTTCTTTATCTTACTGAAGTTTACATAAAGCCATAACGGCATAACGGCAGTGCATTTAGAAGAATTCCGCAATCTTATATTTAGGTATAAAGTCGATTTTGTTGTATATACGTATCTAGCAATCGATATCGAAATGTTTTAAATCATTAGTTTAACATATTTAAGTTAATTAACCTTCTTAACGTATTGAAGTTGAAATGAAGCCATGGTGGCATAACTACAGTGCAGTTAGAAGAATTCCGTAATCTTATATTTAGGTATAAAGTCGATTTTGTTATATATACACATTTAGCAATCGATATCGAAATGCTTTAAATCATTAGTTTAACATATTTAAGTTAATTAACCTTCTTTATCTTACTGAAGTGTACGTAAAGCCATAACGGTATAACGGCAGTGCATTTAGAAGAAATCCGTAATCTTATATTAGGTATAAAGTCGATTTTCTTGTATATACACATAAGCAATCGATATCGAAATGCTTCAAATCATTAGTTTAACAAATTTAAGTTAATTAACCTTCTTTAACGTATTGAAGTTGATATAACGCCATGGCGGCATAACGACAGTACATTTGGAAGAATTCCTTAGTCTTATATTTATGTAAAAAGTCGATTTTCTTGTATATACACATTTAGCGATCGATATCGAAATGCTCAAATCATTAGTTTAACATATTTAAGTTAATTAACCTTCTTTATCTTACTGAAGTTTACATAAATCCAAAACGGTATAACGACAGTGCATTTGGAAGAATTCCGTAATCTTATATTTAGGTAAAAAGTCGATTTTCTTGTATATACACATTTAGCTATCGATATCGAAATGCTTCAAATCATTAGTTTAACATAAAGTTAGTTAACCTTCTTTAACGTAATGAAGGTGATATAAAGCCATGGCGGCATAACGACAGTGCATTTAGAAGAATTCCGTTATCTTATATTTAGGTATAAAGCCGACTTTGTTGTATATACGCATTTAGCAATCGATATCGAAATGCTTCAAATCATTAGTTTAACATATTTAAGTTAATTAACCTTCTTTAACGTATTGAAGTTGATATAACGCCATGGCGGCATAACGACAGTACATTTGGAAGAATTCCTTAGTCTTATATTTATGTAAAAAGTCGATTTTCTTGTATATACACATTTAGCGATCGATATCGAAATGCTCAAATCATTAGTTTAACATATTTAAGTTAATAAACCTTCTTTAACGAACGGAAGTTGGGTTAAAGCCATGGCGGCATAACGGCTGTGCATTTAGAAGAATTCCGTAATCTTATATTAGGTATAAAGTCGATATAAAGCCATGGCGGCATAACGACAGTACATTTGGAAGAATTCCGTAATCTTATGTTTAAGTATAAATTCGATTTTCTTTTACATACACATTTAGCAATCGATATCGAAACGCTTCAAATCATTAGTTTAACATATTTAAGTTAATAAACCTTCTTTAACGTATTGAAGTTGATATAAAGCCATGGCGGCATAACGACAGTACATTTGGAAGAATTCCGTAGTCTTATATTTTGGTATAAAGTCGATTTTCTGGTATATATGCATTAAGCAATCGATATCGAAATGCTTCAAATAACTGGTTTAACATATTTAAATTAATAAACCTTCTTAAACGAACTGAAGTTGGCTTAAGGCCATGGCGACATAACGGCAGCGCATTTAGAAGAATTCCGTAATCTTATATTTAGGTATAAAGTCGATTTTCTTGTATATACACATTTAGCAATCGATATCGAAATGCTTCAAATCATTAGTTTAACATATTTAAGTTAATTAACCTTCTTTAACGTATTGAAGTTGATATAACGCCATGGCGGCATAACGACAGTACATTTGGAAGAATTCCTTAGTCTTATATTTATGTAAAAAGTCGATTTTCTTGTATATACACATTTAGCGATCGATATCGAAATGCTCAAATCATTAGTTTAACATATTTAAGTTAATAAACCTTCTTTAACGTATTGAAGTTGGGTTAAAGCCATGGCGGCATAACGGCTGTGCATTTAGAAGAATTCCGTAATCTTATATTAGGTATAAAGTCGATATAAAGCCATGGCGGCATAACGACAGTACATTGGAAGAATTCCGTAATCTTATGTTTAAGTATAAATTCGATTTTCTTTTACATACACATTTAGCAAGCGATATCGAAATGCTTCAAATCATTAGTTTAACAATTTAAGTTAATTAACCTTCTTTAACGTATTGAAGTTGATATAAAGCCATGGCGGCATAACGACAGTACATTTGGAAGAATTCCGTAATCTTATATTTAGGTATAAATTCGATTTTGTTGTATATATGCATTAAGCAATCGATATCGAAATGCTTCAAATAACTGGTTTAACTTATTTAAGTTAATAAAACTTCTTTAACGAACTGAAGTTAACATAACGACATAACGGCATAACGGCAGTGCATTTAGAAGAATTCCGTTATCGTGTATTTATGTACAAAGTCGATTTTCTTAAATATTCACATTTAGCAATCGATAACGAAATGCTGCAAATCATTAGATTAATATAATTAAGTTAACTAGCCTTCTTTATCTTACTGAAGTTTACATAAAGCCATAACGGCATAACGGCAGTGCATTTAGAAGAATTCCGCAATCTTATATTTAGGTATAAAGTCGATTTTGTTGTATATACGTATCTAGCAATCGATATCGAAATGTTTTAAATCATTAGTTTAACATATTTAAGTTAATTAACCTTCTTTAACGTATTGAAGTTGAAATGAAGCCATGGTGGCATAACTACAGTGCAGTTAGAAGAATTCCGTAATCTTATATTTAGGTATAAAGTCGATTTTGTTATATATACACATTTAGCAATCGATATCGAAATGCTTTAAATCATTAGTTTAACATATTTAAGTTAATTAATCTTCTTTATCTTACTGAAGTGTACGTAAAGCCATAACGGTATAACGGCAGTGCATTTAGAAGAAATCCGTAATCTTATATTAGGTATAAAGTCGATTTTCTTGTATATACACATAAGCAATCGATATCGAAATGCTTCAAATCATTAGTTTAACAAATTTAAGTTAATTAACCTTCTTTAACGTATTGAAGTTGATATAAAACCATGGCGGCATAACGACAGTACATTTGGAATGATTCCGTAATCTTATAATTAGGAATAAAGTCGATTTTGTTATATATACACATTTAGCTATCGATATCGAAATGCTTCAAATCATTAGTTTAACATATTTAAGTTAATTAACCTTCTTTAACGTAATGAAGGTGATATAAAGCCATGGCGGCATAACGACAATGCATGTAGAAGAATTCCGTAATATATATATATATATTTAGGTATATAGTCGATTTTCTTGTACTTACACATTTAGCAATCGATAACGAAAATCTTTAAATCATTATATTAGGTATAAAGTCGAGTTTCTTGTATATACACATTTAGCAATCGATATCGAAATGCTTCAAATCATTAGTTTAACAAATTTAAGTTAATTAACCTTCTTTAACGTAATGAAGGTGATATAAAGCCATGGCGGCATAACGACAGTGCATGTAGAAGAATTCCGTAATCTTATAATTAGGTATATAGTCGATTTTCTTGTACTTACACATTTAGCAATCGATAACGAAAATCTTCAAATCATTAGTTTAACATATTTAAGTTTGTTAACCTTCTTTAACGTAATGAAGGTGATATAAAGCCATGGCGGCATAACGACAGTGCATTTAGAAGAATTCCGTAATCTTATATTTAGGTATATATTCGATTTTGTTGTATATATGCATTAAGCAATCGATATCGAAATGCTTCAAATAACTGGTTTAACTTATTTAAGTTAATAAAACTTCTTTAACGAACTGAAGTTAACATAACGACATAACGGCATAACGGCAGTGCATTTAGAAGAATTCCGTTATCGTGTATTTATGTACAAAGTCGATTTTCTTAAATATTCACATTTAGCAATCGATAACGAAATGCTGCAAATCATTAGATTAACATAATTAAGTTAACTAGCCTTCTTTATCTTACTGAAGTTTACATAAAGCCATAACGGCATAACGGCAGTGCATTTAGAAGAATTCCGCAATCTTATATTTAGGTATAAAGTCGATTTTGTTGTATATACGCATCTAGCAATCGATATCGAAATGTTTTAAATCATTAGTTTAACATATTAGGAATTAACCTTTTTTAACGTATTGAAGTTGATATAAAGCCATGGCGGCATAACGGCAGTGCATGTAGAAGAACTCCGTAATCTTAAATTTAGGTATAAATTCGATTTTGTTGTATATATGCATTAAGCAATCGATACCAAAATGCTTCAAATAACTGGTTTAACTTATTTAAGTTAATAAAACTTCTTTAACGAACTGAAGTTAACATAACGACATAACGGCATAACGGCATTAACATAATTAAGTTAACTAGATTTCTTTATCTTACTGAAGTTTACATAAAGCCATAACGGCATAACGGCAGTGCATTTAGAAGAATTCCGCAATCTTATATTTAAGTATAAAGTCGATTTTGTTGTATATACGCATCTATCAATCGATATCGAAATGTTTTAAATCATTAGTTTAACATATTTAAGAATTAACCTTCTTTAACGTAATGAAGGTGATATAAAGCCATGGCGGCATAACGACAGTGCATTTAGAAGAATTCCGTAATCTTATATTTAGGTATAAATTCGATTTTGTTGTATATATGCATTAAGCAATCGATATCGAAATGCTTCAAATAACTGGTTTAACTTATTTAAGTTAATAAAACTTCTTTAACGAACTGAAGTTAACATAACGACATAACGGCATAACGGCAGTGCATTTAGAAGAATTCCGTTATCGTGTATTTATGTACAAAGTCGATTTTCTTAAATATTCACATTTAGCAATCGATAACGAAATGCTGCAAATCATTAGATTAACATAATTAAGTTAACTATCCTTCTTTATCTTACTGAAGTTTACATAAAGCCATAACGGTATAACGGCAGTGCATTTAGAAGAAATCCGTAATCTTATATTAGGTATAAAGTCGATTTTCTTGTATATACACATTTAGCAATCGATAACGAAATGCTTCAAATCATTAGTTTAACATATTTAAGAATTAACCTTTTTTAAGGTATTGAAGTTAATATAAAGCCATGGCGGCATAACGGCAGTGCATGTAGAAGAACTCCGTAATCTTATATTTAGGTATAAAGTCGATTTTGTTGTATATACACATAAGCAATCGATATCGAAATGTTTTAATTCATTAGTTTAACATATTTAAGTTAATTAACCTTCTTTAACGTATTGAAGTTGAAATGAAGCCATGGTGGCATAACTACAGTGCAGTTAGAAGAATTCCGTAATCTTATATTTAGGTATAAAGTCGATTTTGTTGTATATACACATTAGCAATCGATATCGAGATGGTTCAACACATTAGTTTAACATATTTAAGTTAATTAACCTTATTTTTCCTACTGAAGTGTACGTAAAGCCATAACGGTATAACGGCAGTGCATTTAGAAGAAATCCGTAATCTTATATTAGGTATAAAGTCGATTTTCTTGTATATACACATTTAGCAATCGATAACGAAATGCTTCAAATCTTTAGTTTAACATATTTAAGAATTAACCTTTTTTAACGTATTGAAGTTGATATAAAGCCATGGCGGCATAACGACAGTGCATGTAGAAGAATTCCGTAATCTTATATTTAGTTATATAGTCGATTTTGTTGTATATACGCATCTAGCAATCGATATCGAAATGTTTTAAATCATTAGTTTAACATATTTAAGTTAATTAACCTTCTTTAACGTATTGAAGTTGAAATGAAGCCATGGTGGCATAACTACAGTGCAGTTAGAAGAATTCCGTAATCTTATATTTAGGTATAAAGTCGATTTTGTTGTATATACACATTAGCAATCGATATCGAGATGGTTCAACACATTAGTTTAACATATTTAAGTTAATTAACCTTATTTTTCCTACTGAAGTGTACGTAAAGCCATAACGGTATAACGGCAGTGCATTTAGAAGAAATCCGTAATCTTATATTAGGTATAAAGTCGATTTTCTTGTATATACATATTTAGCAATCGATAACGAAATGCTTCAAATCATTAGTTTAACATATTTAAGTTAATTAACCATCTTTAAGGTATTGAAGTTGATATAAAGCCATGGCGGCATAACGGCAGTGCATGTAGAAGAACTCCGTAATCTTATATTTAGGTATAAAGTCGATTTTGTTGTATATACACATAAGCAATCGATATCGAGATGGTTCAACTCATTAGTTTAATATATTTAAGTCAATTAACCTTCTTTATCTTACTGAAGTTTACATAAAGCCATAACGGCATAACGGCAGTATCTTTATATGAATTCCGTTATCTTATATGTAGGTATAAAGCCGATTTTGTTGTACATACACATTTAGCAATCGATATTGAAATGCTTCGAATCATTAGTTTAATATATTTAAGTTAGTTCACCTTCTTTAACGTAATGAAGGTGATATAAAGCCGTGGCGGCATAACGACAGTGCATTTAGAAGAATTCCGTAATCTTATATTTCGGTATAAAGTCGATTTTGTTGTATATACGCATCTAGCAATCGATATCGAAAAGCTTCAAATCATTAGTTTAACATGTTTAAGTTAATTAACCTTCTTTAACGTATTGAAGTCGATATAAAGCCATGGCGGCATAACGACAGTACATTTGGAAGAATTCCGTAATCTTATATTTAGGAATAAAGTCGATTTTGTTGTATATACACATTTAGCAATCGATATCGAAATGCTTCAAATCATTAGTTTAACATATTTAAGTTAATTAACCTTCTTCAACGTATTGATGTTGACATAAAGCCATGGCGGCATAACGACAGTACATTTGGAAAAATTCCGAAGTCCTATATTTATGTATAAGGTCGATTTTCTTGTATATACACATTTCGCAATCGATATCGAAATGCTTCAGATAACTGGTTTAACATATTTAAGTTAATAAACCTCCTTTAACGAACGGAAGTTGGCATAAAGCCATGGCGGCATAACGGCAGTGCATTTAGAAGAATTCCGTAATCTTATATTAGGTATAAAGTCGATTTTCTTGTTTATACACATTTAGCTATCGATATCGAAATGCTTCAAATCATTAGTTTAACATATTTAAGTTAATTAACCTTCTTTATCTTACTGAAGTTTACATAAATCCAAAACGGTATAACGGCAGTGCATTTGGAAGAATTCCGTATTCTTATATTTTTTGTATATACACATTTAGCTATCGATATCGAAATGCTTCAAATCATTAGTTTAACATATTTAAGTTAGTTAACCCTCTTTAACGTAATGAAGGTGATATAAAGCCATGGCGGCATAACGACAGTGCATTTAGAAGAATTCCGTAATCTTATATTTAGGTATAAAGCCGCTGTTGTTGTATATACGCATTTAGCAATAGATATCGAAATGCTTCAAATCATTAGTTTAACATATTTAAGTTAATAAACCTTCTTTAACGAACGGAAGTTGGCATAAAGCCATGGCGGCATAACGGCAGTGCATTTAGAAGAATTCCGTAATCTTATATTAGGTATAAAGTCGATTTTCTTGTGTATACACATTTAGCAATCGATATCGAAATGCTTCAGATAACTGGTTTAACATATTTAAGTTAATAAACCTCCTTATACACATTTAGCTATCGATATCGAAATGCTTCAAATCATTAGTTTAACATATTTAAGTTAGTTAACCCTCTTTAACGTAATGAAGGTGATATAAAGCCATGGCGGCATAACGACAGTGCATTTAGAAGAATTCCGTAATCTTATATTTAGGTATAAAGCCGATTTTGTTGTATATACGCATTTAGCAATCGATATCGAAATGCTTCAAATCATTAGTTTAACATATTTAAGTTAATAAACCTTCTTTAACGAACGGAAGTTGGCATAAAGCCATGGCGGCATAACGGCAGTGCATTTAGAAGAATTCCGTAATCTTATATTAGGTATAAAGTCAAATTTCTTGTGTATACACATTTAGCAATCGATATCGAAATGCTTCAAATCATTAGTTTAACATTTTTAAAGTTAGTTAACCCTCTTCAACGTAATGAAGGTGATATAAAGCCTTGGCGGCATAACGACAGTGCATTTAGAAGAATTCCGTAATCTTATATTTAGGTATAAAGCCGATTTTGTTGTATATACGCATTTAGCAATCGATATCGAAATGCTTCAAATCATTAGTTTAACATATTTAAGTTAATAAACCTTCTTTAACGAACGGAAGTTGGCATAAAGCCATGGCGGCATAACGACAGTGCATTTAGAAGAATTCCGTAATCTTATACAGGGTAGGCCATTTAAAGTTGACCCATCTGGCAACGCTGTAACTTTTAACAGCGCTGACAAATCGGCTAATGTCATACCGCGTTGGAAGCGTCATTCGAAGACAATTTATACCATGGAACAGTACACTCCAAAAGAACGCGCTGAAATTGTTCAGCTTTATATTCAATATAACTTTTCAATTGTGTTAACTCAACGTGCGTTTCGCAAAAAAAAAAAAGTGAAAAGTGCTCCAGTTAAGAACACAATTAAGTCTTTATACGCAAAATTTGTGAACACCGGTAATCTCAGTAATGCCAGTCATGCATCCAGACAACGCACAAGACGTTCTGATGAAAATATCGAAGCTGTACGAGCCAGTATTGAGGAGACTCCATCGACATCGAGTTATCGCCGCTCTCAGGAATTAGACATCTCTCGCACCACTCTCCGACGCATAATTCATAAAGATTTGAAGATGTTTCCATATAAAATTCAAATGGCACAAAAACTAAACCCAGCTGATTATCCGCGTCGCCTTAATTTTGGCAAATGGGCAAATGGGTCAACTTTAAATGGCCTACCCTGTATTTAGTTATATAGTCGATTTTGTTGTATATACACATTTAGCAATCGATATCGAAATGCTTCAAATCATTAGTTTAACATATTTAAGTTAATAAACCTTCTTTAACGTAATGAAGGTGATATAAAGCCATGGCGGCATAACGACAGTGCATGTAGAAGAATTCCGTAATCTTATATTTAGGTATATAGTCGATTTTCTTGTACTTACACATTTAGCAATCGATATCGAAAATCTTCAAATCATTAGTTTAACATTTTAAGTTAGTTAACCTTCTTTAACGTAATGAAGGTGATATAAAGCCGTGGCGGCATAACGACAGTGCATTTAGAAGAATTCCGTAATCTTATATTTCGGTATAAAGTCGATTTTGTTGTATATACGCATCTAGCAATCGATATCGAAAAGCTTCAAATCATTAGTTTAACATGTTTAAGTTAATTAACCTTCTTTTAAAGTATTGAAGTCGATATAAAGCCCTGGCGGCATAACGACAGTACATTTGGAAGAATTCCGTAATCTTATATTTAGGAATAAAGTCGATTTTCTTGTACTTATACATTTAGCAATCGATAACGAAAATCTTTAAATCATTAGTTTAACATATTTAAGTTAGTTAACCTTCTCTAACGTAATGAAGGTGATATAAAGCCATGGCGGCATAACGACAGTGCATTTAGAAGAATTCCGTAATCTTATATTTAGGTATAAAGCCGATTTTGTTGTATATACGCATTTAGCAATCGATATCGAAATGCTTCAAATCATTAGTTTAACATATTTAAGTTAATAAACCTTCTTTAACGAACGGAAGTTGGCATAAAGCCATGGCGGCATAACGACAGTACATTTGGAAGAATTCCGAAGTCTTATATTTTGGTATAAATTCGATTTTCTGGTATATATGCATTAAGCAATCGATATCGAAATGCTTCAAATAACTGGTTTAACATATTTAAATTAATAAACCTTCTTTAACGAACTGAAGTTGGCTTAAGGCCATGGCGACATAACGGCAGCGCATTTAGAAGAATTCCGTAATCTTATATTTAGGTATAAAGTCGATTTTCTTGTATATACACATTTAGCAATCGATATCGAAATGCTTCAAATCATTAGTTTAACATATTTAAGTTAATTAACCTTCTTTAACGTATTGAAGTTGATATAACGCCATGGCGGCATAACGACAGTGCATGTAGAAGAATTCCGTAATCTTATATTTAGGTATATAGTCGATTTTCTTGTACTTATACATTTAGCAATCGATAACGAAAATCTTCAAATCATTAGTTTAACATATTTAAGTTAGTTAACCTTCTTTAACGTAATTTAAGGTGATATAAAGCCATGGCGGCATAACGACAGTGCATTTAGAAGAATTCCGTAATCTTATATTTAGGTATAAAGTCGATTTTGTTGTATATACGCATTTAGCAATCGATATCGAAATGCTTTAAATCATTAGTTTAATATATTTAAGTTAATTAACCTTCTTCAACGTATTGAAGTTGACATAAAGCCATGGCGGCATAACGACAGTACATTTGGAAGAATTCCGAAGTCTTATATTTATGTATAAGGTCGATTTTCTTGTATATACACATTTCGCAATCGATATCGAAATGCTTCAGATAACTGGTTTAACATATTTAAGTTAATAAACCTCCTTTATCGAACTGAAGTTGACATAAAGCCATAATTCCGTAGTCTTATATTTAGGCATAAAGTCGATTTTCTTGTATATACACATTTAGCAATCGATATCGAAACGCTTCAAATCATTAGTTTAACATATTTAAGTTAATTAACCTTCTTTAACGAACGGAAGTTGGCATAAAGCCATGGCGGGAAAACGGCAGTGCATTTAGAAGAATTTCGTAATCTTATATTAGGTATAAAGTCGATTTTCTTGTGTATACACATTTAGCTATCGATATCGAAATGCTTCAAATCATTAGTTTAACATATTTAAGTTAATTAACCTTCTTTATCTTACTGAAGTTTACATAAATCCTAAACGGTATAACGGCAGTGCATTTGGAAGAATTCCGTAATCTTATATTTAGGTAAAAAGTCGATTTTCTTGTATATACACATTTAGCTATCGATATCGAAATGCTTCAAATCATTAGTTTAACATATTTAAGTTAGTTAACCTTCTTTAACGTAATGAAGGTGATATAAAGCCATGGCGGCATAACGACAGTGCATTTAGAAGAATTCCGTAATCTTATATTTAGGTATAAAGCCGATTTTGTTGTATATACACATTTAGCGATCGATATCGAAATGCTCAAATCATTAGTTTAACATATTTAAGTTAATATACCTTCTTCAACGTATTGAAGTTGACATAAAGCCATGGCGGCATAACGACAGTACATTTGGAAGAATTCCGAAGTCTTATATTTATGTATAAGGTCGTTTTTCTTGTATATACACATTTCGCAATCGATATCGAAATGCTTCAGATAACTGGTTTAACATATTTAAGTTAATAAACCTCCTTTATCGAAGTGAAGTTGACATAAAGCCATAATTCCGTAGTCTTATATTTAGGCATAAAGTCGATTTTCTTGTATATACACATTTAGCTATCGATATCGAAATGCTTCAAATCATTCGTTTAACATATTTAAGTTAGTTAACCTTCTTTAACTTAATGAAGGTCATATAAAGCCATGGCGGCATAACGACAGTGCATGCAGAAGAATTCCGTAATCTTATATTTAGGAATAAAGTCGATTTTCTTGTATATACTCATTTAGCTATCGATATCGAAATGCTTCAAATCATTCGTTTAACATATTTAAGTTAGTTAACCTTCTTTACCGTAATGAAGGTGATATAAAGCCATTGCGGCATAACGACAGTACATTTGGAAGAATTCCGAAATCTTATATTTAGGTATAAATTCGATTTTCATGTATATATATATCTAGCAATTGATATCGAAATGCCCCAAATCATTAGTTTAACATATTTAAGTTAATTAACCCTCTTTATCTTATTAAAGTCTACAAAAGCTTCAACGGCATAACGGCAGTGCATTTGGAAGAATTACGTAATCTTATATTTAGGTATAAAGTCGATTTTCTTGTATATACACATTTAGCAATCGATATCGAAATGCTTCAAATCATTAGTTTAACATATTAAAGCTAATTAACCCTCTTTATCTGACTGAAGTATACAAAAGCCTTACGGCATAACGGCATAACGGCAGTGCATTGAGAAGGATTCTGTTATCATATATTTAGATATAAAGTCGATTTTCTTGTATATACTCATTTAGCAATCGATATCGAAATGCTTCAAATCAGTAGTTTAACATATTTAAGAAAATAAAGCTTCTTTAACGCACTGAAGTTAACATAAAGCCATGGCGGCATAGCGGCAGTGCATGTAGAAGAATTCCGTAATCTTATATTTAGGTGTATATTCGATTTTCTTGTATATACACATTTAGCAATCGATATCGAAATGCTTCAAATCATTAGTTTAACATATTTAAGTTAATTAACCTTATTTATCTTACTGAAGTTAACATAAAGCAATTACGGCATATCGGCAGTGCATTTAGAAGAATTCCGTTATAATATATTTAGGTATAAAGTCGTTTTTCTTGTATATACTCATTTAGCAATCGATATCGAAATGATTCATATCATTACTTTAACATATTTAAGTAAATAAACCTTCTTTAACGAACTGAAGTTGGCATAAAGCCATGGCGGCATAACGGCAGTGCATTTAGAAGAATTCCGTGATCTTATATTTAGGTATAAAGTCGAATTTCTTGTATATACCATTTAGCAATCGATATCGAAATGCTTCAAATCATTAGTTTAACATATTTAAGTTAATTAACCTTCTTTATCTTACTAAAGTCTACAAAAGCCTTAACGGCATAACGGCAGTGCATTTGGAAGAATTCCGTAATCTTATATTTAGGTATAAAGTCGATTTTCTTGTATATACTCATTTAGCAATCGATATCGAAATGAATCAAATCATTAGTTTAACATATTAAAGATAATTAACCTTCTTTAACGAACTGAAGTTGGCATAAATCCATGGCGGCATAACGGCAGTGCATTAAGAATAATTCCGTAATCTGATATTTAGGTATAAAGTCGAATTTCTTGTATATACCCATTTAGCAATCGATATCGAAATGCTTCAAATCATTAGTTTAACATATTTAAGTTAATAAACTTTTTTTTTAGCTTACTGAAGTCTACACAAAGCCTTAACGGTATAACGGCAGTGCATTTAGAAGAATTCCGTTATAATATATTTAGGTATAAAGTCAATTTTCTTGTATGTATGCATTTAGCAATCGATTTCGAAAATCTTCAAATCATTACTTTAACATATTTAAGTTAATAAACCTTCTTTAACGAACTGAATTTGGCATAAATCCATGGCGGCATAACGGCAGTGCATTAAGAATAATTCCGTAATCTTATATTTAGGTATAGAGTCGATTTTCTTGTATATACATATTTAGCAATCGATATCGAAATGCTTCAAATCATTAGTTCAACATATTTAAGTTAATTAACCTTCTTTAACGAACTGAAGTTGGCATAAAGCCATGGCGGCATAACGGCAGTGCATTTAGAAGAATTCCGTAATCTTATATTTAGGTATACAGTCGATTTTCTTGTATATACTCATTTAGCAATCGATATCGAAATGAATCAAATCATTAGTTTAACATATTAAAGATAATTAACCTTCTTTAACGAACTGAAGTTGGCATAAATCCATGGCGGCATAACGGCAGTGCATTAAGAATAATTCCGTGATCTTATATTTAGGTATAAAGTCGAATTTCTTGTATATACCCATTTAGCAATCGATATCGAAATGCTTCAATAGCTTACTGAAGTCTACACAAAGCCTTAACGGTATAACGGCAGTGCATTTAGGAGAATTCCGTAATCTTATATTTAGGTGTAAAGTCGATTTTCTTGTATATACTCATTTAGCAATCGATATCAAAATGCTTCAAATCATTAGTTTAACATATTTAAGTTAATAAACCTTTTTCAACGAACGGAAGTTGGCATAAATCCATTGCGTCATAACGGCAGTGCATTTAGAATAATTCCGTAATCTTATATTTAGGTATAAAGTCGATTTTCTTAAATTTGCACAATAAGCAATCGATATCGAAATGCTTCAAATCATTAGTTTAACATATTTAAGTTAATAAATTTTTTTTGGCTTACTGAAGTCTACACAAAGCCTTAACGGTATAACGCTAGTGCATTTTGGAGAATTCCGTAATCTTATATTTAGGTATAAAGTCGATTTTCTTGTATATGCATATTTAGCAATCGATATCGAAATGCTTCAAATCATTAGTTTAACATATTTAAGTAAATTAACCCTCTTTATCTTATTAAAGACTACAAAAGCCTTAACGGCATAACGGCAGTGCAATTGGAAGAATTCCGTAATCTTATATTTAGGTATAAAACGATTTTCTTGTATATACTCATTTAGCTATCGATATCGACATGCTTCAAATCATTAGTTTAACATATTTAGGTTAATAAACCTTCTTTAACGAACCGAAGTTGGCATAAATCCATGGCAGCATGACGGCAGTGCATTTAGAATAATTCCGTAATCTTATATTTAGGTATAAAGTCGATTTTCTTGTATATACTCATTTAGCAATCGATATCGAAATGCCTCCAATCATTAGTTTAACATATTTAAGTTAATTAACCTTCTTTAACGAACTGAAGTTGGCATAAATCCATGGCAGCATAACGGCAGTGCATTTAGAGTAATTCCGTAGTCTTATATTTAGGTATAAAGTCGATTTTCTTGTATATATGCATTAAGCAATCGATTTCGAAATGCTTCAAATAACTGGTGTAACATATCTAAGTTAATAAACCTTCTTTAACGAACTGAAGTTAACATAAAGCCATAGCGGTATAACGGCAGCGCATTTAGAAGAATTCCGTAATTTTATGTTTAAGTATAAAGTCGATTTTGTTGTAAATACACAGTTAGCAATCGATATCGAGATGCTTCAACCCATTAGTTTAACATATTTAAGTTAATTAATCTTCTTAACGTATTGAAGGTGATATAAAGCCATGGTGGCATAACGACAGTACATTTGGAAAAATTCCGTAATCCTATATTTAGGTATAAAGTCAATTTTCTTGTATATACTCATTTAACAATCGATATCGAAATGCTTCAAGTCGTTAGTTTAACATATTTAAGTTAACAAACCTACTTTAACGAACTAAAGTCGACATAAAGCCTTGGCGGAAAAACGGCAGTGTATTTGGAAGAATGCCGTTATCCTATGTTTAGGTATAAAGTCAAGTTTCTTGTATATACTCATTTAGCAATCGATGTAGAAATGCTTCAAATCATTAGTTTAACATATTTAAGTTAATAAACTTTTTTTAGCTTACTGAAGTCTACACAAAGCCTTAATGGTATAACGCCAGTGCATTTAGGAGAATTCCGTAATCTTATATTTAGGTATAAAGTCGATTTTCTTGTATATACATATTTAGCAATCGATATCGAAATGCTTTAAATCATTAGTTTTACAAATTTAAGTTAATAAACTTTTTTTAGCTTACTGAAGTCTACACAAAGCCTTAACGGTATAACGTCAGTGCATTTAGGAGAATTCCGTAATCTTATATTTAGGTATAAAGTCGATTTTCTTGTATATACTCATTTAGCTATCGATATCGACATGCTTCAAATCATTAGTTTAACATATTTAGGTTAATAAACCTTCTTTAACGAACTGAAGTTGGCATAAATCCATGGCGGCATAACGGCAGTGCATTTAGAATAATTCCGTAATCTTATATTTACGTATAAAGTTGATTTTCTTGTATATACTCATTTAGCAATCGATATCGAAATGCTTCAAATCATTAGTTTAACATATTAAAGTTAATTAACCCTCTTTATCTTATTAATGTCTACAGAAGCCTTAACGGCATAACGGCAGTGCATTTGGAAGAATTCCGTAATCTTATATTTAGGTATAAAGTCGATTTTCTTGTATATACATATTTAGCAATCGATTTCGAAATGCTTCAAATCATTAGTTTAACATATTTAAGTTAATTAACCCTCTTTATCTTACTAAAGTCTACAAAAGCCTTTACGGCATAACGGCAGTGCATTTAGAAGAATTCCGTAATCTTATATTTAGGTATAAAGTCGATTTTCTTGTATATACTCATTTAGCAATCGATATCGAAATGAATCAAATCATTAGTTTAACATATTAAAGTTAATTAACCTTCTTTAACGAACTGAAGTTGGAATAAATCCATGGCGGCATAACGGCCGTGCATTTAGAATAATTCCGTAATCTTATATTTAGATATAATGTCGATTTTCTTGTATATACGCATTTAGCAATCGATATCGAAATGCTTCAAATCATTAGTTTAACATATTTAAGTTAATAAACCTTTTTTAACGAACGGAAGTTTGCATAAATCCATGGCGTCATAACGGCAGTGCATTTAGAATAATTCCGTAATCTTATATTTGGTATAAAGTCGATTTTCTTAAATTTACACAATAAGCAATCGATATCGAAATGCTTCAAATCATTAGTTTAACAAATTTAAGTTAATAAATTTTTTTTTGGGTTACTGAAGTCTACACAAAGCCTTAACGGTATAACGGCATTGCATTTAGGAGAATTCCGTAATCTTATGTTTAGGTATAATGTCGATTTTCTCAAATTTACACAATAAGCAATCGATATCGAAATGCTTCAAATCATTAGTTTAACATATTTAAGTTAATAAACTTTTTTTAGCTTACCGAAGTCTACACAAAGCCTTAACGGTAAAACGGCAGTGCATTTAGGAGAATTCCGTAATCTTATATTTAGATGTAAAGTCGATTTTCTTGTATTTACATATTTAGCAATCGATATCGAAATTAGTTTAACATATTTAAGTTAATTAATCTTCTTAACGTATTGAAGGTGATATAAAGCCATGGTGGCATAACGACAGTACATTTGGAAGAATTCCGTAATCCTATATTTAGGTATAAAGTCGATTTTCTTGTATATACTCATTTAACAATCGATATCGAAATGCTTCACATCATTAGTTTAACATATTTAAGTTAACAAACCTACTTTAACGAACTAAAGTTGACATAAAGCCTTGACTTTGGCAGTGTATTTGCAAGAATTCCGTTATTCTATGTTTAGGTATAAAGTCAAGTTTCTTGTATATACTCATTTAGCAATCGATATCAAAATGCTTCAAATCATTAGTTTAACATATTTAAGTTAATAAACTTTTTTTAGCTTACTGAAGTCTACACAAAGCCTTAACGGTATAACGCCAGTGCATTTAGGAGAATTCCGTAATCTTATATTTAGGTATAAAGTCGATTTTCTTGTATATACATATTTAGCAATCGATATCGAAATGCTTCAAGTCATAAGTTTAACATATTTAAGTTAATTAACCCTCTTTATCTAATTAAAGTCTACAAAAGCCCTAACGGCATATTGGCAGTGCATTTGGAAGAATTCGTAATCTTATATTTAGGTATAAAATCGATTTTATTGTATATACTCATTTAGCAATCGATATCGAAATGCTTCAAATAATTAGTTTAACATATTTAAGTTAATAAACCTTTTTTAACGAACGGAAGTTTGCATAAATCCATGGCGTCATAACGGCAGTGCATTAAGAAGAATTCCGTAATCTTATATTTAGGTATAAAGTCGATTTTCTTGTATATACATATATAGCAATCGATATCGAAATGCTTCAAATCATTAGTTTAACATATTTAAGTTAATTAACCCTCTTTATCTTATTAAAGTCTACAAAAGCCTTAACGGCATAACGGCAGTGCATTTGGAAGAATTCCGTAATCTTATATTTAGGTATAAAGTCGATTTTCTTGTATATACATATATAGCAATCGATATCGAAATGCTTCAAATCATTAGTTTAACATATTTAAGTTAATTAACCCACTTTATCTTACTAAAGTCTACAAAAGCCTTAACGGCATAACGGCAGTGCATTTGGAAGAATTCCGTAATCTTATATTTAGGTATAAAATCGATTTTATTGTGTATACTCATTTAGCAATCGATATCGAAATGCTTCAAATCATTAGTTTAACATATTTAAGTTAATAAACCTTTTTTAACGAACGGAAGTTTGCATAAATCCATGGCGTCATAACGGCAGTGCATTTAGAAGAATTCCGTAATCTTATATTTAGGTATAAAGTCGATTTTCTTAAACTTACACAATAAGCAATCGATATCGAAATGCTTCAAATCATTAGTTTAACAAATTTAAGTTAATAAATTTTTTTTGGCTTACTGAAGTCTACACAAAGCCTTAACGGTATAACGGCATTGCATTGAGGAGAATTCCGTAATCTTATGTTTAGGTATAATGTCGATTTTCTCAAATTTATACAATAAGCAATCGATATCGAAATGCTTCAAATCATTAGTTTAACATATTTAAGTTAATAAACTTTTTTTAGCTTACCGAAGTCTACACAAAGCCTTAACAGTAAAACGGCAGTGCATTTAGGAGAATTCCGTAATCTTATATTTAGATGTAAAGTCGACTTTCTTGTATTTACATATTTAGCAATCGATATCGAAATGCTTCAAGCCATTAGTTTAACATATTTAAGTTAATAAATCTTCTTAACGTATTGAAGGTGATATAAAGCCATGGTGGCATAACGACAGTACATTTGGAAGAATTCCGTAATCCTATATTTAGGTATAAAGTCGATTTTCTTGTATATACTCATTTAACAATCGATATCGAAATGCTTCAAATCATTAGTTTAACATATTTAAGTTAACAAACCTACTTTAACGAACTAAAGTTGACATAAAGCCTTGGCGGAATAACGGCAGTGTATTTGCAAGAATTCCGTTATTCTATGTTTAGGTATAAAGTCAAGTTTCTTGTATATACTTATTTAGCAATCGATATCAAAATGCTTCAAATCATTAGTTTAACATATTTAAGTTAATAAACCCTCTTTATCTAATTAAAGTCTACAAAAGCCTTAACGCATATTGGCAGTGCATTTGGAAGAATTCCGTAATCTTATATTTAGGTATAAAGTCGATTTTCTTGTATATACTCATTTAGCTATCGATATCGACATGCTCCAAATCATTAGTTTAACATATTTGGGTTAATAAAGCTTCTTTAACGAACTGAAGTTGGCATAAATCCATGGCGGCATAACGGCAGTGCATTTAGAATAATTCCGTAATCTTATATTTAGGTATAAAGTCGATTTTCTTGTATATACTCATTTAGCAATCGATATCGAAATGCTTCAAATCATTAGTTTAACATATTTAAGTTAATTAACCCTCTTTATCTTATTAAAGTCTACAAAAGCCTTAACGGCATAACGGCAGTGCATTTGGAAGAATTCCGTAATCTTATATTTAGGTATAAAGTCGATTTTCTTGTATATACTCATTTAGCTATCGATATCGACATGCTTCAAATCAATAGTTTAACATATTTAGGTTAATAAGCCTTCTTTAACGAACTGAAGTTGGCATAAATCCATGGCAGCATAACGGCAGTGCATTTAGACTAATTCCGTAATCTTATATTTAGGTATAAAGTCGATTTTCTTGTATATACTCATTTAGCAATCGATATCGAAATGCTTCAAATCATTAGTTTAACATATTTAGGTTAATAAACCTTCCTTAACGAACTGAAGTTGGCATAAATCCATGGCGGTATAACGGCAGTGCATTTGGAAGAATTCCATAATCTTATATTTAGGTATAAAAGCGATTTTCTTGTTTATACTCATTCAGCAATCGATATCGAAATGCTTCAAATCATTAGTTTAACATATTTAAGTTATTAAACCTTCTTTTCCGAACTGAAGTTGGCATAAATCCATGGCGGCATAACGGCAGTGCATTCAGAATTATTCCGCAATCTTATATTTAGGTATAAAGTTGATTTTCTTGCATATATGCATTTGGCAATCGATATCGAAATGCTTCAAATCATTTGTTTAACATATTTAAGTTAATTAACCCTCATTATCTTATTAAAGTCTACAAAAGCCTTAACGGCATAACGGCAGTGCATTTGGAAGAATTCCGTAATCTTATATTTAGGTATAAAGTCGATTTTCTTGTATATACTCATTTAGCTATCGATATCGACATGCTTCGAATCATTAGTTTAACATATTAAGGTTAATAAACCTTCTTTAACGAACTGCAGTTGGCACAAATCCATGGCGGTATAACGGCAGTGTATTTCGGAGAATTCCATAATCTTATATTTAGGTATAAAGTCGATTTTCTTGTATATACTCATTTAGCTATCGATATCGAAATGCCTAAAATCATTAGTTTAACATATTTAAGTTAATTAACCTTCTTTAACATATCGAAGTTGATATAAAGCCATGGCGGCATAACGACAGTACATTTGGAAGAATTCCGTAATCTTATATTTAGGTAGAAAGTCGATTTTCTTGTATATATGCATTAAGCAATCGATTTCTAAATGCTTCAAATAACTGGTGTAACATATCTAAGTTAATAAACCTTCTTAAACGAACTGAAGTTAAATTAAAGCCATAACGGCATAACGGCAGTGCATTAGAAGAATTAAGTAACCTTATATTTAGGTATAAAGTCGATTTTCTTGTATATACTCATTTAGCAATCGATAGCGGAATGCTTCAAATCATTAGTTTAACATATTTAAGTTAACAAACCTACCTTAACGCACTGAAGTTAACACAAAGCCATGGCGGCATAACGGCAGTGCATGTAGAAGAATTCCGCAATCTTCTATTTAGGTATAAATTCGATTTTTTTGTATATGCACATTTAGCAATCGATATCGAAATGCTTCAAATCATTAGTTTAACATATTTAAGTTAATTAACCTTCTTTAACGAACAGAAGTTAACATAAAGACATAACGGCATGACGGCAGTGCATTTAGAAGAATTCCGTAATCTTATATTTAGGTATAAAGTCGATTGGCTTGTATACACACATTTAGCAATCGATATCGAAATGCCTCAAATCATTAGTTTAACATATTTAAGTTAATTAATCCTCTTTATCTTACTGAAGTCTACAAGCGCCTCAACGGCATAACGACAGTACATTTAGAAGAATTAGGTAATCTTATATTTAGGTATAAAGTCGATTTTCTTGTATATACTCATTTAGCATTCGATATCGAAATGCTTCAAATCATTAGTTTAACATATTTAAGATAACAAACCTACTTTAACGCAATGAAGTTAACACAAAGCCATGGCGGCATAACGGCAGTGCATGTAAAAGAAATCCGTAATCTTATATTTAGGTATAAATTCGATTTTTTTGTATATACACATTTAGCAATCGATATCGAAATGCTTCAAATCATTAGTTTAACATATTTAAGTTAATTATCCTTCTTTAACGTATTGAAGTTGATATGAAGCCATGGCGGCATAACGACAGTACATTTGGAAGAATTCCGTAATCTTATATTTAGGTATAAAGTCGATTTTCTTGTATATATGCATTAAGCAATCGATATCGAAATGCTTCAAATAACTGGTTTAATAAAGCTTCTTTAACGCACTAAAGTTGAGATAAGGCCATAACGGTATAACGGCAGTGCATTTAGAAGAATTCCGTAATCTTATATTTAGGTATTAAGTCGATTTTCTTGTATATATGCATTTAGCAATCGATTTTGAAATGCTTCAAATCATTAGTTTAACATATTTAAGTTAACAAACCTACTTTAACGCACTGAAGTTAACACAAGGCCATGGCGGCATAACGGCAGTGCATGTACAAGAAATCCGTAATCTTATATTTAGGTATAAAGTCGAGTTTCTTGTATATACAAATTTAGCAATCGATATCGAAATGCCTCAAATCATTAGTTTAACATATTTAAGTTAATTAACCCCCTTTATCTTACTGAAGTCTACAAACGCCTTAACGGCATAACGGCTGTGCATGTAGAAGAATTCCGTTATCATATATTTAGGTATAATGTCGATTTTCTTGTATATGCACATTTAGCAATCGATATCGAAATGCCTCAAATCATTAGTTTAACATATTTAAGTTAATTAACCCTCTTTATCTTACTGAAGTCTACGAACGCCTTAACGGCATAACGGCAAAGCATTTAGAAGAATTACGTAATCTTATATTTAGGTATAAAGTCGATTTTGTTGTATATACACATTTAGCAATCGATATCGAAATGCTTCAAATCATTAGTTTAACATATTTAAGTTAACTAACCCCCTTTATCTTACTGAAGTCAACAAACGCCTTAACGGCATAACGGCAAAGCATTAAGAAGAATTACATAATCTTATATTTAGGTATAAAGTCGATTTTGTTGTGTATATTCATTAAGCAATCGATTTCGAAATGCTTCAAATCATTAGTTTAACATATTTAAGTTAATTAACCCCCTTTATCTTACTGAAGTCTACAAAAGCCTTAACGGCATAACGACAAAGCATTTAGAAGAATTACGTAATCTTATATTTAGGTATAAAGTCGATTTTGTTGTATATACACATTTAGCAATCGATATCGAAATGCTTCAAATCGTTAGTTTAACATATTTAAGCTAATTAACCCTCTTTATCTTACTAAAGTCTACAAAAGCCTTAACGGCGTAACGGCAGTGCATTTGGAAGAATTCCGTAATCTTATATTTAGGTATAAAGTCGATTTTCTTGTATATATGCATTTAGCAATCGATTCTGAAATGCTTCAAATCATTAGTTTAACATATTTAAGTTAACAAACCTACTTTAACGCACTGAAGTTAACACAAGGCCATGGCGGCATAACGGCAGTGCATGTAGAAGAATTCCGTTAGCTTATATTTAGGTATAAAGTCGATTTTGTTGTATATACACATTTAGCAATCGATATCGAAATGCTTCAAATAACTGGTTTTACATATTTAAGCTAATTAACCCTCTTTATCTTAATGAAGTCTACAAAAGCCTTAACGGCATAACGGCAGTGCATTCGGAAGAATTCCGTAATCTTATATTTAGGTATAAAGTCGATTTTCTTGTATATACTCATTTAGCAATCGATATCGAAATGCTTCAAATCATTAGTTTAACATATTTAAGTTAATTAACCCCATTTATCTTACTGAAGTCTACAAACGGCTTAACGGCATAACGGCAAAGCATTTAGAAGAATTACGTAATCTTATATTTAGGTATAAAGTCGATTTTGTTGTATATACACATTTAGCAATCGATATCGAAATGCTTCAAATAACTGGTTTTACATATTTAAGCTAATTAACCCTCTTTATCTTACTGAAGTCTACGAACGCCTTAACGGCATAACGGCAAAGCATTTAGAAGAATTACGTAATCTTATATTTAGGTATAAAGTCGATTTTCTTGTATACACACATTTATCAATCGATATCGAAATGCCTCAAAACATTAGTTTAACGTATTTAAGTTAATTAACCTTCTTTATCTTACTGAAGTTTACAAACATCTTAACAGCATATAGGCAAAGCATTTAGAAGAATAACGTAATCTTATATTTAGGCATAAAGTCGATTTTGTTGTATATACACATTTAGCAATCGATATCGAAATGCTTCAAATCATTAGTTTAACATGTTTAAGCTAATTAACCCTCTTTATCTTACTAAAGTCTACAAAAGCCTTAACGGCATAACGACAAAGCATTTAGAAGAATTACGTAATCTTATATTTAGGTATAAAGTCGATTTTCTTGTATATACCCATTTAGCAATCGATATCAAAATGCTTCAAATCATTAGTTTAACATATTTAAGTTAATTAACCCCATTTATCTTACTGAAGTCTACAAACGGCTTAACGGCATAACGGCAAAGCATTTAGAAGAATTACGTAATCTTATATTTAGGTATAAAGTCGATTTTGTTGTATATACACATTTAGCAATCGATATCGAAATGCTTCAAATCATTAGTTTAACATATTTAAGCTAATTAACCCTCTTTATCTTACTAAAGTCTACAAAAGCCTTAACGGCGTAACGGCAGTGCATTTGGAAGAATTCCGTAATCTTATATTTAGGTATAAAGTCGATTTTCTTGTATATACTCATTTAGCAATCGATATCGAAATGCTTCAAATCATTAGTTTAACATATTTAAGTTAATAAACCTTCTTTAACGAACTGAAGTTGGCATAAATCCATGGCGACATAACGGCAGTGCATTTAGAATAATTCCGTAATCTTATATTTAGGTATAAAGTCGATTTTCTTGTTCATACGCATTTGGAAATCGATATCGAAATGCTTCAAATCATTAGTTTAACATAGTTAAGTTAATTAACCTTTTTTATCTTACTGAAGTTTACATAAAGCCATAACGGTACAACGGCAGTGCATTTGGGAGAATTTCGCAAGCTTATATTTAGGTATAAAGTCGATTTTGTTGTATATACACATTTAGCAATCGATATCGAAATGCCTCAAATCATTAGTTTAACATATTTAAGTTAATTAACCTTCTTTAACATATTGAAGTTGATATAAAGCCATGGCGGCATAACGACAGTACATTTGGAAGAATTCCGTAATCTTATATTTGGGTATAAATTCGATTTTCTTGTATATATGCATTTAGCAATCGATTTCGAAATGCTTCTAATAACTGGTGTAATATATCTAAGTTAATAAACCTTCTTTAACGAACTGAAATTAACATAAAGCCATAACGGTATAACGGCAGTGCATTTGGAAGAAATCCGTAATCTTGTATTTAGGTATAAAGTCGATTTTGTTGTATATACGCGTTTAGCAATCGATATCGAAATGCTTCAAATCATTAGTTTAACAAGTTACGTTAATTAACCTTCTTTAACGTATTGAAGGTGATATAAAGCCATAACGGCATAACGACAGTACATTTGGAAGAATTCCGTAATCTTATATTTAGGTATAAAGAAGATGTTCTTGTATATATGCATTTAGCAATCGATTTCGAAAATCTTCAAGTCATTAGTTTAACATATTTAAGTTAATAAAACTTCTTTAACGAACAGAAGTTAACGTTAAGCGATAACTGCATAACGGCAGTGCATTTAGAAGAATTCCGTTATCTTATATTTAGGTATAAAGTCGATTTTCTTTTATATACACATTTAGCAATCGATATCGAAATGCCTCAAATCATTAGATTAACATATTTAAGTTAATTAACCCCCTTTATCTTACTGAAGTCTACAAACGCCTTAACGGCATAACGGCAGTGTATGTAGAAGAATTCCGTTATCATATATTTAGGTATAAAGTCGATTTTCTTGTATATACACATTTAGCAATCGATATCGAAATGCCTCAAGTCATTAGTTTAATATATGTAAGTTAATTAACCCTCTTTATCTTACTGAAGTCTACAAACGCCTTAAAGGCATAACGACAACATTTAGAAGAATTACGTAATCTTATATTTAGGTATAAAGCGATTTCTTGTATATACTGCATTTAGCAATGATTCGAAAATCTTCAATCATTAGTTTACATATTTAAGTTAAAAACCTCTTTAACGAACGAAGTTAACAAGCCATACTGCATAACGGCAGTGCATTAGAAGAAATCCGTAATCTTATATTTAGGATAAATCGATTTTTTTTATATACACATTTAGCAATCGATATCTAAATGCTTCAAATCATTAGTTTAACATATTTAAGTTAGTTAACCTTTTTTATCTTACTGAAGTTTACATAAAGCCATAACGGTACAACGGCAGTGCATTTGGGAGAATTTCGCAAGCTTATATTTAGGTATAAAGTCGATTTTGTTGTATATACACATTTAGCAATCGATATCGAAATGCCTCAAATCATTAGTTTAACATATTTAAGTTAATTAACCTTCTTTAACATATTGAAGTTGATATAAAGCCATGGTGGCATAACGACAGTACATTTGGAAGAATTCCGTAATCTTATATTTATGTATAAAGCCGATTTTCTTGTATATATGCATTAAGCAAACGATATCGAAATGCTTCAAATAACTGGTTTAACATATTTAAGTTAATAAAGCTTCTTTAACGCACTGAAGTTAACATAAAGCCATGGCGGCATAACGGCAGTGCATTTAGAAGAATTCCGTAAGCTTATATTTATGTATAAAGCCGATTTTCTTGTATATATGCATTAAGCAAACGATATCGAAATGCTTCAAATAACTGGTTTAACATATTTAAGTTAATAAAGCTTCTTTAACGCACTGAAGTTAACATAAAGCCATGGCGGCATAACGGCAGTGCATTTAGAAGAATTCCGTAAGCTTAGATTTAGGTATAAAGTCGATTTTCTTGAATATATGCATTAAGCAATCGATTTCGAAATGCTTTAAATCATTAGTTTAACATATTTAAGTTAATTAACCCTCTTTATCTTACTGAAGTCTACAAACGGCTTAACGGCTTAACGGCATAACAGCAAAGCATTTAGAAGAATTACGTTATCTTATATTTAGGTATAAAGAAGATGTTCTTGTATATATGCATTTAGCAATCGATTTCGAAAATCTTCAAGTCATTAGTTTAACATATTTAAGTTAATAAAACTTCTTTAACGAACAGAAGTTAACGTTAAGCGATAACTGCATAACGGCAGTGCATTTAGAAGAATTCCGTTATCTTATATTTAGGTATAAAGTCGATTTTCTTTTATATACACATTTAGCAATCGATATCGAAATGCCTCAAATCATTAGTTTAACATATTTAAGTTAATTAACCCCCTTTATCTTACTGAAGTCTACAAACGCCTTAACGGCATAACGGCAGTGTATGTAGAAGAATTCCGTTATCATATATTTAGGTATAAAGTCGATTTTCTTGTATATACACATTTAGCAATCGATATCGAAATGCCTCAAGTCATTAGTTTAATATATGTAAGTTAATTAACCCTCTTTATCTTACTGAAGTCTACAAACGCCTTAAAGGCATAACGGCAAAGCATTTAGAAGAATTACGTAATCTTATATTTAGGTATAAAGTCGATTTTCTTGTATATACTGATTTAGCAATTGATATCGAAATGCTTCAAATCATTAGTTTAACATATTTAAGTTAATAAACCTTCTTTAACGAACTGAAGTTGGCATAAATCCATGGCGACATAACGGCAGTGCATTTAGAATAATTCCGTAATCTTATATTTAGGTATAAAGTCGATTTTCTTGTTCATACGCATTTGGAAATCGATATCGAAATGCTTCAAATCATTAGTTTAACATATTTAAGTTAATTAACCTTTTTTATCTTACTGAAGTTTACATAAAGCCATAACGGTACAACGGCAGTGCATTTGGGAGAATTTCGCAAGCTTATATTTAGGTATAAAGTCGATTTTGTTGTATATACACATTTAGCAATCGATATCGAAATGCCTCAAATCATTAGTTTAACATATTTAAGTTAATTAACCTTCTTTAACATATTGAAGTTGATATAAAGCCATGGTGGCATAACGACAGTACATTTGGAAGAATTCCGTAATCTTATATTTATGTATAAAGCCGATTTTCTTGTATATATGCATTAAGCAAACGATATCGAAATGCTTCAAATAACTGGTTTAACATATTTAAGTTAATAAAGCTTCTTTAACGCACTGAAGTTAACATAAAGCCATGGCGGCATAACGGCAGTGCATTTAGAAGAATTCCGTAAGCTTAGATTTAGGTATAAAGTCGATTTTCTTGAATATATGCATTAAGCAATCGATTTCGAAATGCTTTAAATCATTAGTTTAACATATTTAAGTTAATTAACCCTCTTTATCTTACTGAAGTCTACAAACGGCTTAACGGCTTAACGGCATAACAGCAAAGCATTTAGAAGAATTACGTTATCTTATATTTAGGTATAAAGTCGATTTTGTTGTATATACACATTTAGCAATCGATATCGAAATGCTTCAAATCATTAGTTTAACGTATTAAAGCTAATTAACCCTCTTTATCTTACTAAAGTCTACAAAAGCCTTAACGGTGTAACGGCAGTGCATTTGGAACAATTCCGTAATCTTATATTTAGGTATAAAGTCGATTTTCTTGTATATACGCATTTAGCAATCGATATCGAAATGCTTCAAATCATTAGTTTAACATATTTAAGTTAGTTAACCTTCTTTATCTTACTGAAGTTTACATAAAGCCATAACAGTATAACGGCAGTGCATTTGGGAGAATTTCGTAATCTTATATTTAGGTATAATATCGATTTTGTTGTATATACACATTTAGGAATCGATATCGAAATGCCTCAAATCATTAGTTTAACTTATTTAAGTTAATTAACCTTCTTTAACATATTGAAGTTTCTATAAAGCCATGGCGGCATAACGACTGTACATTTGGAAGAATTCCGTAATCTTATATTTAGGTATAAAGTCGATTTTCTTGTATATATGGATTAAGCAATCGATTTCGAAATGCTTCAAATAACTGGTGTAACATATCTAAGTTAATAAACCTTCTTTAACGAACTGAAGTTAACACAAAGCCATAACGAAAGAACGGCAGTACATTTAGAAGAATTCCGTAAGCTTATATTTAGGTATAAAGTCGATTTTGGTGTATATATGCACTAAGCAATCGATATCGAAATGCCTCAAATCATTAGTTTAACATATTTAAGTTCATTAATCTTCTTTAAAATATTGAAGTTGATATAAAGCCATGGCGGCATAACGACAGTACATTTGGAAGAATTCCGTAATCTTATATTTAGGTATAAAGTCGATTTTCTTGTATATATGCATTAAGCAATCGATTTCGAAATGCTTCTAATAACTGGTGTAACATATCTAAGTTAATAAACCTTCTTTAACGAACTGAAGTTAACACAAAGCCATAACGAAAGAACGGCAGTACATTTAGAAGAATTCCGTAAGCTTATATTTAGATATAAAGTCGATTTTGGTGTATATATGCACTAAGCAATCGATATCGAAATGCCTCAAATCATTAGTTTAACATATTTAAGTTCATTAATCTTCTTTAAAATATTGAAGTTGATATAAAGCCATAACGGCATAACGGCAGTGCATTTAAAAGAATTCCGTAAGCTCATATTTAAGTATAAAGTCGATTTTGTTGTATATACGCATTTAGCAATCGATATCGAAATGCTTCAAATCATTAGTTTAACAAGTTACGTTAATTAACCTTCTTTAACGTATTGAAGGTGATATAAAGCCATAACGGCATAACGACAGTACATTTGGAAGAATTCCGTAATCTTATATTTAGGTATAAAGAAGATGTTCTTGTATATATGCATTTAGCAATCGATTTCGAAAATCTGCAAGTCATTAGTTTAACATATTTAAGTTAATAAAACTTCTTTAACGAACAGAAGTTAACGTTAAGCCATAACTGCATAACGGCAGTGCATGTAGAAGAATTCCGTAATCTTATATTTAGGTATAAAGTCGAATTTCTTGTATATACACATTTAGCAATCGATATCGAAATGCCTCAAATAGTTTAACATATTTAAGTTAATTAACCCTCTCTATCTAACTGAAGTCTGCAAACGCCTTAACAGCATAACGGCAATGCATGTAGGTGAATTCCGTAATCTTATATTTAGGTATAAAGTCGATTTTGTTGTATATATGTATTTAGCAATCGATTTCGTAAACCTTCAAATCATTAGTTTAACATATTTAAGCTAATTAACCCTCTTTATCTTACTAAAGTCTACAAACGCCATAACGGTATAACGGCAGTGCATTTGAAGAATTCCGTAAACTTATATTTAGGTATAAAGTCGATTTTCTTGTATATATGCATTTAGCAATCGATTTCGAAAATCTTCAAATCATTAGTTTAACATATTTAAGCTAATTAACCCTCCTTATCTTACTAAAGTCTACAAACGCCATAACGGTATAACGGCCTTGAATTTGAAGAATTCCGTAAACTTATATTTAGGTATAAAGTCGATTTTCTTGTATATACTCATTTAGCAATCGATATCGAAATGCTTCAAATCATTAGTTTAACATATTTTAATTAATAAACCTTCTTTAACTAACTGAAGTTGATATAAAGCCATAACGGTATAACGGCAGTGCATTTGAAGAATTCCGTAATCTTATATTTAGGTATAAAGTAGATTTTGTTGTATATATGCATTTAGCAATCGATTTCGAAAATCTTCAAATCATTAGTTTATCATATTTAAGTTAACAAACCTACTTTAACGCACTGAAGTTAACACAAAGCCATGGCGGCATAACGGCAAAATGCTTCAAATCATTAGTTTAACATATTTAAGTTAACAAACCTACTTTAACGCACCGAAGTTAACACAAAGCCATGGCGGCATAACGGCTTATATTTAGGTATAAATTCAATTTTTTTGTATATACACATTTAGCAATCGATATCGAAATGCTGCAAATCATTAGTTTAACATATTTAAAATAATTAACCTTCTTTAACGTATTGAAGTTGATACAAACAATGGCGGCATAACGGCAGTGCATTTAGAAGAATTCCGTAATCTTATATTTAGGTATAAAGTCGATTTTGTTGTATATAAACATTTAGCAACCGATATCGAAATGCTTCAAATAACAGGTTTAGCATATTTCGGTTAATTTACCTTCTTTATTTTATTGAAGTTTACATAAAGCCATAGCGGCATAACGGCAGTATGTTTGGGTGAATTCCGTAATTTTTATTTAGGTATAAAATCGGTTTTCTTGTATATACACATTTAGCAACCGATATAGAAAAGCTTCAGCTCATTAGTTTATCATATTTAAGTAAATAAACCTTCTTTAACGATCTGAAGTGGGCATACAGCCATGGAGGCATAACGGCAGTGCATGTAGAAGAACTCAATAATCTTATATTTAGGTACGAAGTCGATTTTCTTGTATATACATATTTAGCTATCGATATCTAAATGCTTCAAATCATTAGTTTCACATATTAAGTTAATAAACATTTTTTAGCTTACTGAAGTCTACATAAAGCCTTAACGGTATAACGGCAGTGCATTTAGAAGAATTCCGTAATGTTATAATTTTATATTTAGGTGTAAAGTCGATTTTCGTGCATTTACACATTTAGCAGTCGATATCAAAATACTTCAAATCATTAGTTTAACATATTTAAGTTAATTAACCTTCTTTAACGTATTCAAGTTGACATAAAGCCATAGCGGCATAACGACAGTACATTTGGAAGAATTCCGTAATCTTATATTTAAATATAAAGTCAATTTTCTTGTATATACACATTTAGCTATCGATATCTAAATGCTTCAAATCATTAGTTTAACATATTAAGTTAATAAACATTTTTTAGCTTACTGAAGTCTACATAAAGCCTTAACGGCATAACGGCAGTGCATTTAGAAGAATTCGGTTATCTTATATTTAGGTATAAATTCGATTTTCTTGTATATACACATTTAGCAATCTATATCGAAATGCCAAAAATCATTAGTTTAACATGTTTAAGTTAATAAACCTTCTTTAACGCACTGAAGTGTACCGTTAAAGCCAACTTCAGTTCTATGCTTCATAGCATTCGTTTAACATATTTAAATTAGTTAACCTTCTTTAACGTAATGAAGGTGACATAAAGACATGGCGGCATAACGACAGTACATTTGGAAGAATTCCGTGATCTTATGTTTAGGTATAAATTCGATTTTCTTTTACATACACATTTAGCTATCGATATCGAAATGCTTCAAATCATTAGTTTAACAAATTTAAGTTAATTAACCTTCTTTAACGTATTGAAGTTGATATAAAGCCATGGCGGCATAACCACAGTACATTTGGAAGAATTCCGTAGTCTTATATTTAGGTATAAAGTCGATTTTCTGGTATATATGCATTAAGCAATCGATATCGAAATGCTTCAAATAACAGGATTAACATATTTAAGTTAATAAACCTTCTTTAACGAACTGAAGTTGGCTTAAGGCCATGGCGGCATAACGGCAGTGCATTTAGAAGAATTCCGCAATCTTATATTTAGGTATAAAGTCGATTTTGTTGTATATACATATTTAGCAATCGATATCGAGATGCTTCAACTCATTAGTTTAACATATTTAAGTTAATAAACCTTCTTTAACGAACTGAAGTTGGCATAAAGCTATGGCGGCATAACGGCAGTGCATGTAGAAGAATTCCGTTATCTTATATTTAGGTATAAAGTCGATTTTCTTGTATATACACATTTAGCAATCTATATCAAAATGCCAAAAATCATTAGTTTAACATGTTTAAGTTAATAAACCTTCTTTAACGCACTGAAGTGTACCGTTAAAGCCAACTTCAGTTCTATGCTTCATAGCATTCGTTTAACATATTTAAGTTAGTTAACCTTCTTTAACGTAATGAAGGTGACATAAGACATGGCGGCATAACGACAGTACATTTGGAAGAATTCCGTGATCTTATATTTAGGTATAAAATCGGTTTTCTTGTATATACACATTTAGCAACCGATATAGAAAAGCTTCAGCTCATTAGTTTATCATATTTAAGTAAATAAACCTTCTTTAACGATCTGAAGTGGGCATACAGCCATGGAGGCATAACGGCAGTGCATGTAGAAGAACTCAATATTCTTATATTTAGGTACGAAGTCGATTTTTTGTATATACAATTTAGCAATCGATATCAAATGCTTCAAATAACAGGTTTAGCATATTTCGGTTAATTTACGTTCTTTATCTTATTGAAGTTTACATAAAGCCATAGCGGCATAACGGCAGTATGTTTGGGTGAATTCCGTAATTTTTATTTAGGTATAAAATCGGTTTTCTTGTATATACACATTTAGCAACCGATATAGAAAAGCTTCAGCTCATTAGTTTATCATATTTAAGTAAATAAACCTTCTTTAACGATCTGAAGTGGGCATACAGCCATGGAGGCATAACGGCAGTGCATTTAGAAGAATTCCGTAATCTTATATTTAGGTATAAAGTCGATTTTGTTGTATATACACATTTAGCAACCGATATCGAAATGCTTCAAATAACAGGTTTAGCATATTTCGGTTAATTTACGTTCTTTATCTTATTGAAGTTTACATAAAGCCATAGCGGCATAACGGCAGTATGTTTGGGTGAATTCCGTAATTTTTATTTAGGTATAAAATCGGTTTTCTTGTATATACACATTTAGCAACCGATATAGAAAAGCTTCAGCTCATTAGTTTATCATATTTAAGTAAATAAACCTTCTTTAACGATCTGAAGTGGGCATACAGCCATGGAGGCATAACGGCAGTGCATGTAGAAGAACTCAATAATCTTATATTTAGGTACGAAGTCGATTTTCTTGTATATACATATTTAGCTATCGATATCTAAATGCTTCAAATCATTAGTTTCACATATTAAGTTAATAAACATTTTTTAGCTTACTGAAGTCTACATAAAGCCTTAACGGTATAACGGCAGTGCATTTAGAAGAATTCCGTAATGTTATAATTTTATATTTAGGTGTAAAGTCGATTTTCTTGCATTTACACATTTAGCAGTCGATATCAAAATACTTCAAATCATTAGTTTAACATATTTAAGTTAATTAACCTTCTTTAACGTATTGAAGTTGACATAAAGCCATAGCGGCATAACGACAGTACATTTGGAAGAATTCCGTAATCTTATATTTAAATATAAAGTCAATTTTCTTGTATATACACATTTAGCTATCGATATCTAAATGCTTCAAATCATTAGTTTAACATATTAAGTTAATAAACATTTTTTAGCTTACTGAAGTTACATAAAGCCTTAACGGCATAACGGCAGTGCATTTAGAAGAATTCGGTTATCTTATATTTAGGTATAATTCGATTTTCTTGTATATACACATTTAGCCTATATGAAATGCCAAAAATCATTAGTTTAACATGTTTAAGTTAATAAACCTTCTTTAACGCACTGAAGTGTACCGTTTAAGCCAACTTCAGTTCTATGCTTCATAGCATTCGTTTAACATATTTAAATTAGTTAACCTTCTTTAACGTAATGAAGGTGACATAAAGACATGGCGGCATAACGACAGTACATTTGGAAGAATTCCGTGATCTTATGTTTAGGTATAAATTCGATTTTCTTTTACATACACATTTAGCTATCGATATCGAAATGCTTCAAATCATTAGTTTAACAAATTTAAGTTAATTAACCTTCTTTAACGTATTGAAGTTGATATAAAGCCATGACGGCATAACCACAGTACATTTGGAAGAATTCCGTAGTCTTATATTTAGGTATAAAGTCGATTTTCTGGTATATATGCATTAAGCAATCGATATCGAAATGCTTCAAATAACAGGATTAACATATTTAAGTTAATAAACCTTCTTTAACGAACTGAAGTTGGCTTAAGGCCATGGCGGCATAACGGCAGTGCATTTAGAAGAATTCCGTTATCTTATATTTAGGTATAAAGTCGATTTTGTTGTATATACATATTTAGCAATCGATATCAAAATGCTTCAACTCATTAGTTTAACATATTTAAGTTAATAAACCCTCTTTAACGAACTGAAGTTGGCATAAAGCTATGGCGGCATAACGGCAGTGCATGTAGAAGAATTCCGTTATCTTATATTTAGGTATAAAGTCGATTTTGTTGTATATACAATTTAGCAATCGATATCAAAATGCTTCAAATCATTAGTTTAACATATTTAAGTTAATAACCTTCTTTAACGATTGAAGTTGACATAAAGTCATGCGGCATAACGCAGTACATTTAAGTAATTCCGTATCTTATATTAGGTATAAAGATCAGGTTTTCTTGTATATACACATTTAGCTACGATATGGAAAAGCTTCTCATTAGTTTATCATATTTAAGTATAATAAACTTTTTACTCTGAAGTGCATACAGCCATTTAGGCATAACGGCAGTGCATTAGAAGAACCTAATCTTATATTTAGGTACAGTCGATTTTTTGTATATCATATTTAAGCTACGATATCAAATGCTTCAATTTAACATTAAGTTAATAAAGCTTTTTTAGTACTGAAGTTTACATAAAGCGTACGGCATAACGGCAGTGCATTAGAAGAATTCCGAATAATCTTATATTTAGTGTAAAGTCGATTTTCTTGTATATACACATTTAGCTATCGATATCAAATGCTTCAAATCATTAGTTTACATATTAAGTTAATAAACATTTTTAGCTTACTGAAGTTTACATAAAGCCATAACGGCATAACGGCAGTGCATTTAGAAGAATTCCGTTAATTTTATATTTAGGTATAAAGTCGATTTTCTTGTATATACACATTTAGCATCGATATCAAATGCTTCAAATCATTAGTTTAACATATTTAAGTTAATTAACCTTCTTTACGTACTGAAGTTGACATAAAGCCATAACGGCATAACGACAGTACATTTGGAAGAATTCCGTAATCTTATATTTAGATATAAAGTCGATTTTCTTGTATATACACATTTAGCAATCGATATCGAAATGCTTCAAATCATTAGGGTTTTAAAATATTAAGTTAATAAACATTCTTTTTGCTTACTGAAGTTTACATAAAGCCATTTACGGCATAACGGCAGTGCATTTAGAAGAATTCCGTAATCTTATATTTAGGTATAAAGTCGATTTTCTTGTATATACACATTTAGCAATCGATATCGAAATGCTTCAGATCATTAGTTTAACATATTTAAGTTAATAAACCTTCTTTACGACTGAAGTTGACATAAAGCCAATGACGGCATAACGGCAGTGCATTAGAAGAATTCCAGTAATCTTATATTTAGGTATAAAGTCGATTTTCTTGTATATACATTTAGCTATCGATATCGAAATGCTTCAAATCATTAGTTTAACATATTTAAGTTAATTAACCTTCTTTATCTTACTGAAGTTTACATAAAGCCAATAACGGTATAACGGCAGTGCATTTAGAAGAATTCCGTAATGTTATAATTTTATATTTAGGTATAAAGTCGATTTTCTTGTATATACACATTTAGCATCGATATCAAATGCTTCAAATCATTAGTTTAACATATTTAAGTTAATTAACCTTCTTTACTTACTGAAGTTACATAAAGCCATAACGGCATAACGACAGTACATTTGGAAGAATTCCGTAATCTTATATTTAAATATAAAGTCAATTTTCTTGTATATACACATTTAGCTATCGATATCTAAATGCTTCAAATCATTAGTTTAACATATTAAGTTAATAAACATTTTTTAGCTTACTGAAGTCTACATAAAGCCTAACGGCATAACGGCAGTGCATTTAGAAGAATTCGTTATCTTATATTTAGGTATAACTTCGATTTTCGTATGATATACACATTTAGCAATCTAT